>APFE031511186.1:146782-228695 GCA_000404065.3 Pinus taeda
CACATACAACGCACATCTCCTCTCCCCCCATCTATAAATGCCTGTCTCCCCATATTGAACAGGCTAGTTTTTTGAGAGCTAGAAGAAGTGGCTAGAAGAAGTTTTTGCTGAGAAGTGATAGTATGAGCTAAGAGCTGAAAGAGAGGTTATGCTGCCAGATTGTGGAGAGAGAAAGTGACTTTGCAAGACATGTCAGACTGTTGACCCAGCTAGAGGAGATTTGCAGTGTCAAGCCTTAAGTGGTTGTAATTATTCTCTCTTTTCTATTAAATGATAAGCGACTGTTATTATGGTTCCATTCATGTGTTCTACTGGTAATATGTGAATTATATCCTGCTTGAATGATATATAACTGTACGATTTTGGATTTTACGCTTGTTTGTGGGTTGTTCTTCATTTGTGCAGGTGTCCATGCGTGGAGCGCAAGGATAGCGACCGGCCAGAGCTATAGGACAGGAGCGACACTTCTCCCACAGCAAACAGCGTTGGATCCTAGGTTGGTCTCCCTGATCGATTTCTAAATTGTGTAGTTAGGAACTTGCATGCAGCGTGTTTGATTGTTGCTAGACCCATGTGGGGCTAGTGGGATCCACCTCTGTCCGCAGAGGGGATTTACCTCCGCAACAAGGTGGTATTGTCTACATGTTGTACATGTGGTATTGTGTGCATGTCATACATGCTATGTGGCAGGCATGGAGTACTATGTATGTGCATTGTGTAGTTGTGGTATTGTGACTTGTGTATTCGTTGTGTTATATTCTGTGTACGTATATGTATTGTGTTTTACATTGGGTGTATGTGTATGTATTGTGTTGTGTTGTACACCAAATGTAGGAGTATGTATTGTGTTGTATTGTACACTAGGTGTATGTGTATGTGTGGTATGTCAGGTGTAGGTTCATGTATTGCATGGAGTTGTATGTCGTGAGTGGTTGTATGTGTGTGATGCACACTATGTGTATGTGAATATGGTTTAGGAGAAGGCATTGGGTGTTTGTTGGGTGTGGCAACCGATCCAGTGTGCATACAGAATAAGGAGAAAGGTAGAAGCTAAGGATTGATTAAAGGATAAGTATCAACATTTTATTTTAGCTTTATTATTCATGTGATCTATGATTTTGGTTTATGATGGTTACATGTGATTTATAATATTGATCTACGAATGGTTGTGTTTTGAGCTAACCTAATGTGATATGTTTAGACATGATGATTTGGTCAAAGATGCTAGTTTGACTTGTTGTGACAGGAAGTGAACATAATTGAAAGTGTACCTTGTTGAGAGGCCACCAATGAGGTATGATTTGAATTTATTTGAATTTATTTTAAATCTAATGGAAATCATGTGATTAGTACAGGAAAGCATGAAATGCCCGGTTAGGTGGTTGAACCTGATGACAAGCATTAACAGCAACAACAAAAGGAATTGGAATAGGTAGCAATAGGCTCATAAAGAACTTCAGGAGGAGGGCCATTATTGGACACTAGTACCCAATAGTGTCCATTGATTTTCATGAGAATACTATGATCGATATCAAGGTTTTGGGGCAGGTATATGCCTTGGTTATTTGACCTTCCGATGTAAGGATTCCTTGCCAAGGGATGGATCGCTCGGGATAGGGGATGTCAGGGAAGTTGGAAGGTGAGTAACTGCACAAAAGGGGGTGACTGGATTGCCCGAGGGACTGTGTAGAAGAGAAGGGAAGGTCAGAGATATATTTTTTTTTGTCATTTGCATTACCAGATGGAATCATATGCACATTGGGAGTGTGTGATAGAACAATGAGCCTATAACTATTCACTGAGAGGACAAGTGGCACATGGTTGTAGTGTTAGACAATGGATGTAGTTTGAATTTTCCAGTGGATTCTGGACTTCCTAGGAAGGAGGTGAATCCTGGTATTACTTTAAGGGTGGAGGTGTGTGTTGGGCATGGAATCCCCCCAAGGCATGTTTTGGGGCTTAAAGCCCAAGTTTTGACCAAGTCCTTTGTAAAGACTCCACGATTTGTGGGTAGAGCGCGAAGCCATAATAGAGTCATAGGGTTGTCCGCCCTTATTTTTGTAATGTAATGTCAACTTGAAAGATCCACAGATGGTCTGTGGACCATGGGATTGTATAAATAGAGTGAGGCTCTAAGTGTAGAAGATAGTTAATAAAGGAAAAAGAAAAGAAGCATGATGAGTCTAAGAGCTTGAGTCGAAGTGTAAAGTGTGTCTTGGGTCATAGAGTAGGAGAAGGATCTGCAATTGAGTGCGCAAAGGCCTAGTAGTTTGCAATTGAGTGCATGGACCCCTGCAGCTGAGTGCACAGGTCATGTTGAGTTTGTAACTATGTGAACAATTAATAAAGAGGAGTTTACCAAATTTTTGTGTATCTTTTCTTGCTTTATGTATTATTGGGTATAATTTGCAAGTTTACTACCTATTTGTTGCGCGAACTTATATGTATGTGCTGTATAAATAAATATAATAGAAGGCTTCTATTTACGTGAAGATAACTAACTGGTGTAGGAAGATAAGTAAGATCTTAGGTGCGAATTAGGGAAATAGTACAGAGTGCTTCTCCAACAATGTCGAAGCCCCACATCCCCTAGTTAGGGCTGCACGAAGGCAAGTATATCAGGACACGAAGGCCAGGAAAGTGAGCGAAGCAACCTGCATGCAGGGACTAGCAGTTGGACCAAATCAACCCCTCAGACATCTCAAGGGTGCAGAAACTTGGTTCTAGCACCCCCACATACTACTTCGGGTGGTCTTCAGTTGACGCTCTATAGACTGTTCTTGAAAGGGCCAGTAGTACAGGGATTTGTTTGGCTAATTAACTCTGAACTTGGGTCAGGCCCCAATAAGCTAACAAATGGTTCCATTGTCGAGACCAGGATCTACATAGAGATGTCCGATGTTGTATCACTAGAATCAAACTAAGAAAGGAATTGAGGATTGGCTGGATAGGAAGATTTACGAGTTCGCAGCGCAGGAGAACAAGGATCAGTGACTATCAAAAGAAGATTGGTTAGACTGCTACTTATACACAGAGATCCACGAAATTTTCTTCGCATCTTTCCCTACTAAGCTATACGAGTGGATCAAAAAGCTAGAAGATAGCCAAGGAAGGTGGAAGTTCGACAGAACTATTGTGTGGACTCTAGAATTGATGCGCAGATTGGAAGCATTGGATGATAAGATCATGCACACTGTTGATCACTAGCTCAATCAAATTATAAGAGGATTCATCACTGAGTTCACGGTAGATACTTCAATCAGCTATATTGAGGTAGAATGACGCTTCCTCAAAGGACCATGAGGTAAGTACATGAAATCCTTGAACACTTGGATTAAAAAGCTACTATGTGAAAAGTGGGTTATGCGAATAAATTGATGTTTGGGGCTACGCGAAGTGGGAGAATCTATAGAAATGAAGGTAGTGCAGAACTAGAAACTAGGCCCTTGATTTCACCTTTGCAAGGGGGTGAGGAAGAACTCGTGAAGGTCTCACCAAGAAGTGTGATCAATTTGATAAGGCAAAGGATTCTGCGCATACCACCCCCACCCACACTGCCACCAGTTTCGCCGTCTTCACCCCCATCTTTGCCCACACCACCTCTGCCACCATTGCGAGTCAATATGGCAAGCACAATAAAGCTGCCAGTATTCAAGGGAGTAGGAATTGAAGATCCGGACTAGTTTTGGTTCATAATAAAAGCTGTATGGGAAGCAAAGGGAGTTATGGATGATAATATAAAGAAAGTGATGTTGGTCAGTGCTCTGCAGGATCACACACTAACCTGGTACATTAAGAATTCCAATGACAATCTAAATGCGAGGATCATATAGATTCAAATGGCGCTAAACAAAGAATTTAGTAGGCCGAAGTCAGAGGTGCAGTCAATCATTGGGTTCAGGGAAATCAAAATGCTACTAGGTGAGACCCCTTGGGAGTTGGATCAAAGACTGAAGTGCACAATTCGTGAATCTAACATGACGCTGACGGATGGACAACACTGCAAATGGTTTGTAGCATCGTTAATGCAACATTTGAGGAATGTGTTGTCACAACAGAGGATAACAACTCAGGCAGAGGTATTGGAGATCACGATGAGATTGAATGAGACCCTGAGACAGGATCCCAACTTGGGAGTTCAGTAGATCCACGCGCAGTTGAAAAACTTATGCCTTGAGATGCAAAGTTTGAAACAAGACAAGACAGCTCGCCTACAAGTGCGTGACGAGGTATGGTGCGTAAAGTGCAAGGGTCAGGGACATGAGAAGGATCACTGCCTAGTGTTCGCAAATTACTTAGTGGGAGGAGGACCAATGCCATTGAGACCGGAGGCACAAGCAAGACCGAGTGCGGTGCTTGCATTATGGTGTGCAATTTTTTAGATAGGAGGAAAGCATGCTACATATAACTCCCATTTATTACATAAGTACACACAGAATTCACAGCAGTTGCTCTGTACTTTCTGTACATCATTAGGACATGATGAGTGCACCTGTAGAAGTTATGAGATGATGATGGATCAGACTCCTACCTAGAGAGTTCAGGCTAAAACGCAACCCCTTGACTAGAACAAAGGGATGGCGCAAACCAAATTTCAGGGGTGTGGATGACACTGAGGTGGAGGAGGACCTGGAAGAGGTCGCAGACACCTAATATGTTACAATTGCAGAGGGCCAGGACATTAATCATGTGATTGTACAAATCTAATGTGGTGATCATGCTTGTATTGTACATTGTTTGATCATGAGACGGAGGATTGTCCCACACTAATAGCGAGGTTGCGTGATAAAGGAGTGCTCCAACCTCCCCCAACTAAGAACCTGAAATGATGAGGTTTGAGCCACGCGAGGAAGACCCTAATGTGAATATTATGCTCCTAAGTGGAATTACGACAGGGGATGACAAAGGCAAGTAGCCTGAAGAGTGTACTTGGGTTCGCAATGCTCCAACGAAAGAACCAGAGTTTAATTTGGAGTGCACGAAGGAAACCTTCATGGAAGCCAAGAAGAGCTTCGCTAATGCCTCCACTTCAGGAAGCAAAGGCAGACCGGAGCCAAAAATGGACCCATCAGTGCTCACAATGTTCCTAGAAACATGTATGAAGATGCTACGCGATAGCAAGGCTGTAAAGGGGCTGCATGAGCTCATAAATAGATATGCTAGGACCACGCCAGGAGAACCACGCATAGTCTAGAAGCTTGGAAAGCACACGATGCAGACAGGAGGGGAAATGAGATTGACTACGTAGATTAGGGAATATGAGATGGACTAAGTGATTCTGGACCTAGGATCAAACACAAACGTTTTGCCAAAGTAGACATGGGAGCACATGAGAAGGCCTATGCTGCAATGGTCTCTTATCGAACTGCAAATGACAAACTAGCAAAAGATCCTACCTATGGGAAGGTTGTAGGGAATCATAGTGGATATCGAAGGAGCAAGTGTGCTAATAGATTTCAAAGTGATAGAGATTGTTGATGACATAAATCCCTACCCCGCACTATTAGGAATAGATTGGGTCATTGACATGAATGGGGTGATAAATTTGAAGAAGCACAAGATGATTTTTGAGAAAAAGTCTCTGCGTGTAGTTGTACCTTTGGACCTTGTAGAAGGATCGTGCAACACGGAACTAGTGCATGACTATGACAGTGACGACGATTTGGAATGCATCTACAAGATAACCGCACGAAAATAAGACTGGGTGAATCCAACTGCGGATGGAAAAATCTCATGGGAGTGCGAAAGCTCCTGCACATCGGATTCTGACAAGGAGATCAAATGATGGCATAACCAGTTACATGAGGTAACCACACTGAACTGTAACATGATGAAGAGATCTTTGCACTGCGTATCAACGAAGGTAAAGGATCTACCTACGTATGATGGGTTATGCGAGGTAGATGACTCCTTGAACAGATTTGAAAGCGAGGTGCCGGAACAACAATGTTTCAAAGTTTTGAAATGGGTACTACATGCTATGCTCGTGAGGTGGTGGGGTATGCACCAAGGGAGCTTTGGTGACTGGCGTGAATGCAGGAGAATGATGTGCATACGATTTGGGAAGCCTCAAATGTGATTAACAAACAAGATTTCCGGACGAAACGGTCTGCACCCACCTGTCTAGATGGATACCTGTATATGGTTTGAAACATGTGCAGATGCACACAGCCTTCATGTTAGAAGACATGGTCAGTAAGCATGTGCAGGTGAGGACATGGTGTGAACAACCCCTTCAGTTGGAACCACGGAGTATGGAAAGACCAAGCGTACAGAAGGTTATCCATGCAAAAGCCTTTAACGAAGTATGTGAAGCACTGAGCAAGGTCCATAATGCATAGCGAACTGACTGGGACCTGCGCGTACCAGTGGTTCTATGGGCTAATAGGATCGTGTGAAAGAAACTGATGGTGTAGGCACCTCCGAGGTTGGAGTATGAAGCGAACACTATAATCCCCATAGAACATAAAATACCTAGTCTGCACATAGTATTACTGACAGATACGATGGTTTGCGGAACCTTGGAAGAAGGGGTAGCACAACTGAATGAAGAAGAATACTTGGCACCTGACGAGAAAATCCGACAGGGTGACCTTAGGCTCCAAGAACTTAGGAAAGAAAGGGTGCGATTAAGGGTGAAAAGCACTCTAGTGGAAGTGGAAGTCAAGAAGCTTGAGGATGAGATAAAGGAAGATTTTCTCGATAAGAAGACTAGGGTGATAAAACAGGGTGCACACGATCATGCAAAAAAATTTGGGGACTATTGTCGTGAATTGATCAGTCCGATGCCTAGGCTTGGACCGCATATTACTACATGAATCAACCAGGGTGGCGTGTTGTAGATGATAAAGTGCGCGACGCCACTAGTAACAATAAAAGGTGGGTATTTTCTAGGAAAAGTGATGGATGATTGGATGAAACTCTGTACAGGTGGCATGGCCAATTGACTAGCCATGGGAAGCACAGTCTTAGCACTCTTGGTAGTTGAAAGGAAGCGCAGGATTATAAATCACTCTACCCAGGAGCTGTAGGTAGAAGTAAAGAGTCACAAGGTCTACGACCGTGCAAGGGGGTTGCACTGCCATGCGGGTTGGCTAGAAAGTGACCATTGGAGTCACTATTCACGATGTGATGCTCGACTTGAGACCCACTGGAGTGGGCGACAGTCATTTAAGATGTGATTTATGGGCAAGATTTGAGAAAATATGCCACAAAGGGAGCATTAATGAACTGGATTTGGGGGGAATGGTCGAATTCAAATTCAAAGGGCACTATAAATTACAAAGGGTTGCCCAACAAACAACACTTGGTCATTTGCGAATTGAGTTGTTGTATACCTCGCGTATTCTGAGTAGAGCCCTATTTGACCTGTGCATAGCATTGATTGAGGCCCCAATTATGCAAGTGATAGATTTATGAACAAGCATGATAGCAACATATGAGGAAGTTATGGAAATTGCAGAGATGACCGTCGAACAGGCCGCATAGGCCCTGACTATGGAGGATGCCTCTGAAGGCGCCGGGAGTGTGGCGGAAATCCCTAAATCACTGCACACATCGAGGTTGAGGAAAGACAAACAACTGATGGTTCCCATACGTGTGTCCCCGTGAAACCCGCTGTGCACCAGGGTAATGATGGAGGAGAAGGGAAGTTGTTAACTTGGAAACCAATGAGGAGGAGGAAGAACTCGAGGACCTTATCATCGAAGAAGATAAGGACGAAGGCATGGAGGAAGAAACTAAGCCTGTGCACCGTCCAAAAAAGCTTCCCACCTATATCCCCCCACGGAAGGGGAAGGAAAAAGTGCCCAAGGATCTCAACAAGAGCAAGAGCTCTCTCCAGACCTCGCTCCCCCCGGACGACATCATTTTTTAGGGCATGCACCTAGGATGGGTGCCTAGCTTGAAATTTGAAGATTCAGATCTCGTTGACCATGAGAAGTTTCCTCACCTAGAGATATGCAGCTCATGAAGCCCAAACAGAGCACCGCGATAGGGGGTTATTGAATTAGATTCATGAAAGTGGTTGTGCAGAGTTGGAAAAGAAGGGTTACTAAACCTGCTCTAGGTGCTGCATTTCCACTGCACCCCAATAAAAAAATTCATCATCAAGAAGCTACTCTGCCTGGTGCATGGTGGGTGTTTATGGTTGGAGGAGCTAATCCCCATCACGAACCACTTAATTCATCACATTACCCAGCTTCCATGCAAAGGAGAGGACCTTGCAGACATCTCAGAGGGGAAGAGCAGTGACTTGGCCATCGCGGAGGCCATTAAGAAGCAATACAAATTGGAGAAGAAGAAGAGGGGCTATGGCATATCTAGCATCAACAACAAATAAGTTAATATGGCAACCCAAATAATGGTGAGTAAAGTTATGGCAAGTGTCGCGCGGATGAGGTACCCGTGCTGATGGTGGCACTTGCTGAGTAGTGTACGGAGGAGGTCCAATTTAACTGGTCCGAGTTCCTCTGCAAGGAGTTCTTGGAAAATTTCCACTAGGCCCAGGATCAAGGCAAAACATTCCATTATGCATGGCTTCTGTTGTCCATAGTGCTTGCGGCAAGGGAATTGCCGGAGGACAGTAAGTTCCCCACAATTGACAGAGATTTGTAGAGGCTGCGAAGTACGCTTCGCTTTGGGCCACGAAGGATGCAAACCAGATCCACAACAACAAGATATTCTGGGTGTTCATGGAAATGAACCTCAGGATGGAGATTAACTGCAAGCCATGGTTATCACCCACTGTCTAGAATAGCCTGCAAAGTTTTGCATAATTTAAGGTGGACCTCCACAACATCTATATAAGAGTGCGCAAGGACCTAGCTAAGAAATAGTGCGAGCTACCCTTCATAGCGACATACGATGTAATTTTTGATGTACTGGAGACATGGTCGCCGGAGTGGTGCACCCCAGACATCACGACAATGGAGAAGTCTGTGGCATAGAAGAGGAAAGAGGAGGCCAAACTACACATAACACAGTTAGCATATAAGAGAAGGCAAGAAACAATGGTAGCAAAATCACAAGAGGCGTGGGACACTGCACAAACAACAACAGAATAGGAAAAGGCCACAATAGCAACAACAACATAGGAGGTAGTTGAGAAAGCGCGTGAGTGCCAGAAGTCGCCTTTGCATGGGCAAGAAACAAAGGAAGAGGAGGGTGGCATGGACCCACAAACCGTGTCAACACAACTAAAGCGCCAACACCAAAGCGAGTAGACGGGGCCATGCAAGAAGGTCAAGGAATCAAAGTTGTCTATTGACTCGATCACCCTTACTAAGGGTGATCTGCATGACATCGATGAGACAGTGCACGATGTCACCTCCTAGGCCTTCCAAAACTTCATGAAAGAGAATGAGATTATGTTGGGGGCCCTCAGAGCACAACTACAGGAGTTGCAGGTGCGCTCTCCTCAAACGGATACCCTCTCAACCAGCCTCGTAGTAGGGACAACTGCAGCAGAGTAGATGTTGTGCGCCCAGACAACAAACACCATCGTGCTGCCAGAAGGGGCACTGGTCACCACAAATGAGGCCAACAGACCTATGCTTAGCACACTCAAAGGTATCAGGATCAAAATGGTTGTGCTCCCGTGGGAGACACTATACGTTTTGTAGGATGGGATTATTTCATAACTACTGGCTAGGGAGAGTCGCGCACTACAAGCACTGAGTGAGCAAAAGATGAACATGGAGCATTTGAGCTTACAACATGACAAAGTGGTGTCACAGAATAGGCAAATGGTACAGGTACTGGAATAAGCCTGTCAGATGGTCCCTGAGCTAGCCATCCCAGCAGACGCACCAACAGAGGCACGCATCCACCGACTAGCAGCAGGGGTACGCGAGGCACGGGAAGAAATGACTAAGGTTTTGCTGGAGCTGAACCTTCAAATAGTAGAGCTACGGTTGAAGGCATAGCCGTCCACCTCTCCAGAAGTAAGAGAACAATGTGCCAACGCTATTGCATCAGGGTTGGAAGATATTGGTAATGCAGTAAGGGACTGAACCAGAATGTTGGAGGAGTCATTTGAGGTCCATGAATCTGCAAGAGGACCCCAACATCTAGCACTTAGAGATAGAAGCACGTGAGCTCCAACAGTAGTACGACAACGTCAAAGGGACAGTGCAGATGAAGGCCCTCACTCAGAGGCTCGTGTGAATGCAACAGGCTAAAGCGTTGAGAGAGCTAGTGGATGCGGCATGGCACAAAGAAGCCATCCTGAAGGCATGCATTCAGCCTTGGATCGATGAGTCCTTCACTATCATAGCAGCAATTGAATACAAGCTCACACAAATACAGGGGACGCAGGAACAGGTCTAGGGGAGTAGTTCCGACACCGCGTTCTCGGAACAGCGGGTACAGGAGATTCAATAGGTAGTCGTTGAGTGTGCTGCTGACCTTGCAGCGATTCGAGTAGAGTTGGAGGGACTCCATGCGAAGATCTCTGCACCAACAAAGTGACTTGAGGATGAGTCATGATGTTTGTGTTGGGGGCTTGTTGGGCATGGAATCCCCCCAAGGCATGTTTTGGGGCTTAAAGCCCAAGTTTTTACCAAGTCCGTTGTAAAGACTCCGCGATTTGTAGGAACAGAGCATGAAGTCATAATAGAGTCATAGGGTTGTCCGACCTTATTTTTTTAATGCAATGTTAGCTTGAAAGATCCACCCATGGTCTGCGGACCATGGGATTGTATAAATAGAGCGAGGCTCTAAGTGTAGAAGATAGTTAATAAAGGAAAAATAAAAGAATCATGATGAGTCTAAGAGCTTGAGTCGAAGTGTAAAGTGTGTCTTGGGTTGTAGAGTAGGAGAAGGCTTTGTAGCTGAGTGCATAGAGGTGTAGTGGTCGATAGTTGAGTGTGCACACCCCTATAGCTGAGTGCGTAGAATAGGTCGAGTCTGTAACTGTGGGAAGAATTAACAAAGAAAAGTTTACCACATTTCTGTGTATCTTTTCCTACTTTATGTATTATTGGGTATAGTTTGCAAGTTTACTTTTTATTTGCTGCGTGAACTTTTATGTATGTGTTGCATAAATAAATATAACACAAGGCTTCTATTTACATGAAGATAACTAGCTGGTGTAGGAAGATAAGTAAGATCTCATATGCGACTTAGGGAAATAGTGCAGAGCGCTGCTCGAGCATTGTAGAAGCCCCACAACCTCTGGTTAGGGCTGCGTGAAGCCAAGTATATCAGGGTGTGAAGGCTAGGGAAGTGCGAGAAACAACCTACACGCAGGGACTAGCAGTTGGACCAATTCAACCCCTCATATCTCAAGGGTGTGGAAACCTAGTTCCAGCACCCCCCCCATACTACTTCGAGTGAGACCTCAGTCCGTGCTTTGTGGGCTGTTGTTGAAAGGGCTAGTAGTACAAGGATTTGTTTGGCTAATTAACTCTGAACTTGGGTCAAGCCCCAACAAGCCAACAATGTGAGCCCCTGGATTCCTTTCTTGCAGATGCATGCATCATATCCTTTTATTTTTTGGCCAAGAAAACGTACATATGTGTATATGTGTGTATTATTGTAAATATTGTATTGAGATGGATTTATATTTAAGATCCATAGAGAGTATGATTATATGATGGTTGAAGCAAATTTGCTTAGGTATGTGTGGTTATTTTAAATATTGTAATGGGCTGTGTTATAAAGCTCTAGTAAATGGTATGTTTTTCATGTTTTAGCAGTAGTCATTGTAAATACTACAATGAGCTGTGTTATAAAGTTCCATGGGTAGTATGCTCCATTTTCAGTGATTTACTAGTTATAGGTGTCATTGAACACCAAGGATGGTGTTCTCCCAAGGGGGAGGGTTCTGTAACAACCCTGGTTAGAAATCCATGTAAAAATATATAAGACCACAATCATGGGACATGTATTCCAAGTTGAATGTCGGGAAAAACATCCTAGTATGGGTGTTCATTTTGGTTATAATGGATAAAGGAGATTGGAAAAGGCAATGGCAAAGGATTTGTAAAGGCACAGTGGCATTAATTGGCATTTTATTTATGAAATTAAAGGGAATTCGGAGAAAAGGAAGGTGAAAGTTCACAAGTTTCATGTGAGGAGGAAAATGAAGGAAAATAATGGAAAATGAAGAAAATAGAGGCCTCATTAATAAAACAGATTCTAAGGATGAGTTGGTACCTTTTGTCAGTTCAGTTTTGGATCTCTCTCATTATTCTCTCTCTCTCTCTCTCACTCTTGGAAACTTAGAGTTTTCTTGGAGGAATTTGGCATTGGATCAAGAAAGGCTAAGGAGGCAAAGAGGAAGCAACGATTAATTAAGGAAGAGCAAGATGAAGGAACTATAGCAAGATTCTTTGCAAGTATCAATTTGCGTGTGTGGTTTTCTTTATATATTTTTCATTCATGGTGTTGCATGTGTGTCCTTGGTTATCTTTCTATCATTGGCATGGGCTTTTCTAGGCGTGACAATTCTTTTCCGCCTAGACTTTCCATTTCTGGATAGAAATGGTGTGATGGGGTTCTCATGTTTTGGTTGAATTGGATTGCTTGATGGATTTGAAGTTGAGTGAGGTGGATCTATGAATAAAATAACACATGGCTTAGTAACCCCTGAACTAGATTGTGGGTTGTGGTAAAGCTAGATTTTGTGTTTCCATGGTGGGCGTAGGTATCCTTGACTAGTGAATGGTGGGATATATGGTAAAGCCTAAAGATGGGCACTCTCCATTAGTCCTAGTAATCTTAGGATGGGATACATGGTAAATGATGGAGAGTGGAGTCTCAGTTTAGGGTCTAGTGATCCAGTGTGGATTGCGGTAAAACCCGAGACACTAGGTAGCTATGATCTAATAGATGATAATGTACCTAATGATATAAGGGATAAATGCTAGATTAGTAGGTCTCGCTTAGTGATCTAGAGATCAAATTTTTTTCTCAAAAATGAAAGTGCCCAGAATCTTTTGAAACTAGCATCAAGTCCTAGTGTTCTTCATTCTGATTCCAACGAAACTTGAATTGCCTCAATCTGATGTCGTATCACAAAGTTGCTTTTTTTCTAATCATTTGGATGAACAATGAAAAAACTTGTAGGTCTGTTGATTGCGCTATTGACTAAGCAGTCCATACTGTTGATGTCAGCATGCTGACTGGGAATATGACTAGGTGAAGGACCAATTTTTTCTCGACAAGTGTCTCTTTGTTATTTGTCCACTTTATCGCATTTGATTGGGTGATGTTATTTTCGAGGTCCAATTAGAGGTTTCCACATGGCCCAACTAGAGGCCACCACGATGCACCTCAGGGTTGTATAAAATTTTATATTTTGGCATATAGGCCTCGGCAAGGACTGAACCAACAACTTGCAACATACAACGTCCAGCCTCCACCACTACACTATCAACATGTTTCTTGTTAAACTATGGGCATGAAATATAATTAAAGTCATATGAATTTAATGTTGGGGCAGAGGGGTCAGGCATTAGCCCTGGCCCCTAGTTGTTTCCAACGCCCACAAGACTTGGGGCGGGTGGGGAAGATATCAAAGCACTGAAAAAGACTAGCCCTTGGTCATGTTCATAGACACAGGACGATGGAGCAGACGAGAGGTGCTTGGTATCCAAGTGACATCCCAGTGGCCATAGAAAATAGGTAAAGGGCTCCAATGGTGAGGACGAGTGGTTATCCTCCACCCCCGACCACATTGATGGCATGTAACTAGCAACAAAGAAATTGTGAGGAAGCATGGCAAGGGCAAGTGGTTAGCCTCGGCCCCTAGCCACATTAACCCCACATGACCTCCATCCCAATGAATTAGGTGCCTAGGCCAGCAGGGGAACACTGTTGGCCCAACCCTTGGTCGTATGACACACATGTGCCTCTGGTTTAGCACATAATGGTTATTGTGAATTTAAAACAAGTGACAATTTTCACCTATTGAGGGTGATATTGTCACTCCCCGGGAAGATAAAAGGGCGAAAATGTCGCTCAATTTGTAGGTTGATCCAATTTGGAGGACAAATAGCAAGAAAAACTTGGGAGAGCCATAACTTGAGGATTTTTTTTGTCTTTTTGAGCCCAAGAAAAGCCTAAATAGGGGTTTCTGGACATTATAAATCCAATGGAAGACCTTTTTTATTGATTGGAGCACTTCTAGAAGGACTTTTTTATAGGTTTGATTCATAGGGTGTTAGGTACAATCAATGGTTTGAAGTAGTTTTTGAAGGCTTTTGAGCATGGAGGGGACCTTGTAGGGGTTTTCTAGTCTTCATATGTTATCTACAGTGGCTGTGACTTCTATGGTGCAACTCATGTTTGTCTTTTCTCATTATGTCTTTTTGAGGAAAGCTCTCTTTTAGTACTTCAATGTGTAATTGTTGTACATGTATGCTCATTTTTAGATGGAGTACAGGGTCTTGATGTGAAAGCCCTTTTCTTGTTGATTGTTCCATGATTGACAGTAGGTTGTCATGTTTTTTAGTGTGAGAGTTATTTTCATGATAATGTTTCCTTGAAGGGGAAACTAGCCACTCATTTTCAAACACATTTCATGGACTCTTTTCTTACTGAAATCTATGGAGCGGTCTAGTTGTGTTAGTAGGCCTAGAGATGTAGCCCAAGAGGGGTGAACTTTATCACCAAATTATGTTTTGTCTCTCTTCTCATTTTCTTTTATGAGTTTCATGATGATATGTTTCTTGTTTAAAGTTCACATGAAAACTAACTCATTATCCTTGAAGAGACCATAAAACTTGTTTTTTTCATAAGACCCATTTTTACTTACAAAGCATCAGAGGACAGTAAGTTTTTAGGAAGGAGAAGTTATCCTTCAATTTCAGATCAATTGGTATCAGAGCTGGTTATGACCAAGTTGCGGGTATGGGAAAGAAGCTATAAAGTATCTAAGAGCTAGAGGATATGAACTTGTCTCCTCGAATGGAGAATGTTGAATTGAGGATATTGCTTGAAGCTGCTGAAGAGGAGAAGAGGCATATGTGCCTTCAATTGAAGCATGTGCTTAAGCAACAATTAGTGAAAGTTCCACTCCAGAAGCAAAAAATAATTCCTCCATAGGAAACCAATTTGTGGGCATGGTCCAACACAGGTTATGGACCCTATGTGGAGAATGATGCCTGCGAGTTTTATCAACATCTCAAAGTTTCTCATTATATTCCTATTGGTAAAAGTGGGTGGCTTGAGTTGTATTCAAATTCATCATCAACATATGAAGCTTAAAATATGGGTGGCAAATCCAAGAAGGTAATCAACATATCTAGTTCAAATCCTTTAGTTTTTCTTAATAACACATCTTTTGCAGCCTTTGAAAATCATACTAAAGGCATTGGTATGAATCTGCTAGATCGTATGGGTTATAAAGGAGGAGGCCTCACAATCAATGACCAAGGTATCACCAATTCTATCGAGGTAAATGAGAGACCAAGATATGAAGGATTGGATTATGGTCATAGAGAGTTCAAAAAATGTTATAAGCTGTTGGAGGCAAAGAAATCATCAGATGATGATATGTCACACCAAGATGGTAGTGATAATGGAAATTTGTCTCCCAAGAGAGATGAATTTTTTAAAGGACTTTGCATTTCATCGTCTAGTCCTCATCATCAAAGTTACAACCCAAGGGATATGTATAAATGTCATGGGAATTTTCCAAATGTTGGTAATTTTTATTATTTGTGTGACATGTGTCCTTGCACTTTTTGTAATGAATATGACCATTGTTTGGATGATTGTGAGCAATGAAACACGATGGTTAAAATAATGGACCAAATTCTTGGCATCAAGGATGAAGAACCTCCCTCAAATTTGAAGACTTCCTTGTCGATGGGTAAGTGTAAGTACTTTTGTATCCATTGTAACATGAATGGACATGGGAATGAAAGGTGTTGGAAAATTCATCCATAACTTCGTCCCAAGAAGGATAAAGAGGTCATGCAATCCAATGCAAGGAAAGCAATAGGTGGAAATGAGGATACTTGCATAGTTCCTAAGTAAACCTTCAAAGCAGAATAGATGCAGAAAGAGAACCCATAAGACTAGGAGAGGCAAAGATTGGGTAGACTGTTTTGTATAGTTTGTTTCTTTGTAAATTTTAAATTCTTGTTGTTCATTACCTGTTTTGTGGTACTTTGTAAAGTGAGACAATAATAATCACTATTTTCAACAAGTGTGTTTTTCAATGACATTTCATGTTATATTGGCTTGTTTATGAGTCAAATTGTTTGAGGACTTTTTGGGATGAACATTGTTTGTAGTCAAGTATGTCTATAGTTGCGTCATGTACTCATCGATACAAGTGTTCAAGATGAAGCTTATTGTGGATGAAATCTTTGATAAATATTGTACGAGAAATGACTATGCTTTAGTGGACAAAGCCAAATGTGTCATTGAATTATTGCAGCCAGAGTAATTTTGTGTACAAGCACAGTTTGAGGACAATAAAGAAAAGTTTGAAACAGTGCATGGAAAGCATTGAATTGCATTTGATTTCCAAGATGGAAAGTCACATTTGTATTCAAAAAGGGAACATTAAGATGAAGTTATTTGAGCTTTTAAAGATGGTTTTGAAGAGAATTATTAGATTCCATCTATCGATGTTTTTGTTCCTGCATGGTTTTAAGAATTATGGCTCGATTCTTGACAGTAAGATGAGGACTCCACACAGAGGATAGGTGTAGTACCTTGATTAGAGCTTGAAGGAACCAATTGAAAACAAAACATTGAGGATTGAGATTTGGAAATTTTTGAGCTTTTTCCTCATTTTTTTTTATGAGGAAAAGATAAACATTTGGAATCCAGAAGCTCCTAGTATGATCCAAAGATCAAAATTTTGCTCAAAAATGAAAGTGCCCAAAATCCTTCGAAACTAGCATCAAGTCATAGTGTTTGTTGTTATTTCAAATACACTTGATTCGCCTCAATTCAATGTCATATGACAAAGTTATTTTTATCATTTGGCTCAAAAACTAAAAAAATTGCAAGCATGCTGACTAGGCTGCTGACTGGGAAATTCGTATTGTTGATGTTAGCATGCTGACTGAGCATACAACTGGATGAAGGACCAATGTAGGCCCAACAAGTGCCTCTCTATTATTTTTCCACTTGGTCGCATTTGATCAATTGATGTAAATTTTGGAGGTCCAATTAGAAGTTTCCACGTGGCCCAACCAAAGGATGCCACATGGCACTTGAGGGTCGGTTAATTTTATGGTTTGGCCCTAGGCCTCGACGAGGATCGAACTAGCGACCTACAACATACAACCTCCAACCTCCACTACTGGAACATCAATATTTTCCTTGTTAAACTATGGGAACAACATATAATTAAATTCATATGAATTTAGTGTTGGAGGGAGAGGGGTTGAGCGTTAGCCCTTACCCCTGGTCATTTACAATGGCCACAGGACCTGTAATAGGCTCAAAAGACCTTGGAGAAACAACGTAGAATAGCCCCTAGTCATATTCATAGGCATAGGACCATGTTATAGAGGAGAGGCGCTTGGCAAAGGAGGTGGGATGTATTCCCTAGGCCCAGGTCCCATTGGCATCCAAGTGACCGCAGGCAGATAGGTAAAGGGCTTTGATGGTGGGGAAGGGCAGTTAGCCTTGCCCCTAGGCCACATTCATGGTATGTAACCGACGATGGAGAAATTGGGAGCCAACACGACGAGGGCGGGTGATTAGCCCCAACCCCCAACCACATTAACCCCACATGACCACCATCCCGTTGAATCAAGTGCCTAGGCTAGCAAGGTCGGATTGTTGGCCTAACACTTGGTCATATGGCGCCCATGTGGTCCTAGTTTAACACATAAGGGTTATTGGGTATTTAAAAGAAGCAACAATTTTCACTTATTGTGGGTGAATTTGTCACCTCCCGAGTGGATATAAGGGTGAAAATGTCGCTCTCTTTGCACGTTGGTCCAATTTGGAGGATGAATAATAGGAAAAACTTGGGAGAGCCATAACTTGAAGTGTTTTTGGTTTTTTTGAGCCCTAGAAGAGCCCATATAGTAGCTTTTGGACATTTTGAATCTAATGGAAGCCTCTGTTTACTGATTGGAGATCTTCTAGAAGGATGTCTTATAGGATTGAGTCATAGGGTGTTAGGTATAATTAGTGGTTTGAAGTAGTTTTTTAAGGATTTTGAGCATGGAGAGGACCCTGTAGGGGTTTTCTAGTCTTCATATGTTATCTACAAAAGTTGTGACTTCTATGGTGCAACTCATGTTTGTCTTTTCTCATTATGTATTTTTGAGAAAAGCTCCCTTTTATTACTTCAATGTGGAATTGTTGTACATGTATGCTCATTTTCAGATGGAGTATAGGGTCTTGATGTGAAAGCCCTTTTCTTGTTCATTGTTTCATGATTGACTGTAGGTTGCTTTTTTTTTTAGAGTGATATTCATTTGTATGAGAATGTTTCCTTGAAGGGGAAACTAGCCACTCATTTGTCAACAAATTTCATGTACCCTTTTATCACTGAAATCTATGGAGTCATCTAGCTGTGTTAGTAGGCTCTGAGATGTAGCCCAGGATGGGTGAACTCCATTACAAAATTATGTTTTGTCTCTCTTCTTGTTTTCCTTTATGGGTTTCATGATGATATGTTTCTTGTTTAAAGTTCACATGAAAAATAACTCATTATCGTTGAAGAGACCATAAAACTTGTTTTTTTCATAAGACCCATTTTTACTTGCAAAGCATGAAAGGATGGTCAGTTTCTAGGAAGGAGAAGTTATCCTTCAATTTCAAATCACTTAGACATGGACAGATTTCCTTAAGGAGTAGCTGGATCACATCGAAGGGAGAGTACAACACACAAAGGCTCATGTGCATGAGGCTTTCCACTAGCAACATGAAAATGATCCAGCAACCCAAGCTCCAAGAGATAATGCAGGTTGATCATGGTAGTAGGTTGTCTTTAGACATTTGTTCTTTTTTGGGCGAATTGGTGTTACACATAATTTTGTCACATTAGGAAAATGACCATCATTTTGGATCTTTCGATGTCCATCAAAGTGTTCCGAAGCATCCCCTTGCAAGGTTAGAACCCAAACAATCCCAAAGAGTATAAAATTAATGGATACCAAGGCTCAAAAACCTATTCCTTTTCTTCCTGCATAGTTCCCTAGTCTATTTCGGTGCATATACAGAAGAGGCCATCTGAAACTGCACAAAATTATGCTCTATTTGACACTATGTCCTACGCACATGACTTAACACAAGTAAAAATAAAAAGTAAATTCTAGAAGCTTTGTTAGTCAAATCTTTCCCAAATAACAACTTCTAATGGATGCCTATTCAAGCCTGATACCTCACATCATGGAGCTACTTCCCTCTCTTTATGGATCTCCTATCCCACCATTTGTGGATCTCATCCCTTAAGAAATGGATCCAAAACCTCTTCCTCGTGGCCTATAAATCAAACACATGCCAAAGGATTGGGGAGGAATATATAAGGTAGGATTATGCTATAAAAATAAGGCTAGGAGAATTTTCATCCAAGGAGAGGGTTGGAGATTGTGAGAAGAGGCTTGTAACATCAAGGCTTTGAGATTGTAGGTTTGTTGTCCATTTTATGTAATAAAAAGAAATTGTTCTTTCCTAATTATGTCTTTGATAATATTATTTGTGGTATTCCTCGATCACTCACATAGGTTATGGTTGGTTATTGATTCAATTCATGATATATGTTGAGTTAAGTAGTTCATTTATCTTTCATTCTATACACTAGGTGATTTGATCCTTTGTGTGTTTTTGTCTATGCATATCTCCTTCGAACATCATAGATAATCCATGCAAAGTAATGGAACAATCTCTAAAGCATCAAGAGGAAGCTAACTATCGAAGGCACAGAAAGGGACTTCAACAAGCATTTCAATTAAATGGTAAGTGATATCTCTCATATTGTTTGTTTCAATCAATCATAAGATAAGGAAAGGTTACAGTTCATTTATTGTTTATTACTAGATTTCTTTGAGTTCTAGGGAGATCCATCTTGTCCGTAAGAGGGATTAGTCCACCTAACAAATTTGCAACTCCATTGGGGAACGTCTCACTCTCCATCATTCTCTTTGTTTTGACCTTTCATCCTTCTGTCATAACCATCTCCGAGTGTTTGGAAATATGGAAAATATGGATTTTATGATTTATTTGACTTGCTTTTGTTTTTTCTAAAATTTCCCACTGTGCACACTTTATCTTTAGGCACATATCATATTTCTTCATAGGTTTTCCTTTCCATCAATTCGTATGTGAACTAGATTGATCTATTGCCTGCGCACATACCAGGAATTTTTGAAAATTTTAGTTTTCTCTTCATCAAGTCCATTTTTTTTTGTTTTTCCTATTTAATTACACTTGTTTACCTTCTAGAAGTCTTTGACTTATTTTGATTTGTTTTTTTGGGTTTCCTTCTTGATTAATTATTTACTTTTGAAAATTAGAGCCCAAAGTTTCATTTGGTGAAATGCTAATTAATCAATGAAGAGGACTAGTCATTGCTGAGATTGTTTGAGTTTGTCCTTTTTTATGTCAAATCACTAGATTAAGTACTTTGTTTTCTCAATTTCAAAGTATCATTAGTATTAGGTAAATTTAGGGTTTCTGAAGAGAGAAATTGTGATTGAGAGTTTTTTGTTTTTCCAAAGTGATTATTGGTTATTTATCTCTTTAAGAGAACACAACCTTCTGCTTACAATGATTTGTAACTCATTACATCAAATTGTAAATATAGCTTGTGTATGTTGAAGGAAGAATTCATAGTTTGTTTTTGCGTATGAAAGAAGTTGATAAGATCAAAATTTTTCTTCTTGTAACTTAGGTTTTGAGGAATTTAGGTTGCACTTCTCAAAGAAGAACAAATAATTGTGTATTATGCATTCTTTTTGTTTTTGTATCTTGAAAATGATTCATTGATCTTGTATTTTTGAAAAGTGAATGAAACCTCTTCCCCTATTTTAGTTACAATTAATCAAAATGAAAGGATTACAATATCATGTTTGATTGCATTAGGTTTTGCATCAAGTCACAACACCATGAGTTTCATGTCCATTTACCTTTGAGTAAATAACAACTCTTAAAAATTGCGTTAATAAAATCAATCTAGAAATGCTTATTATCTTAGACTTCTTTTCCACCTACATTAGACCAGGTTGTAGGGCTTTTAAATAGGGAAGTGAGTTAAATTTCCAAAGATGCAAACAAACATTAGAGTATTGCGATAGGGTATAAATCCATTTACTACAATTTGGCTATGGGAAGATCCCCTTACAAAGGAGTTAAGCTCAACATCATATTAGACCCAATGGAGTGATCAACCCCTCTTCATTGGTTATGGTATAGTGATTTACACATATTAAAAATGGTGCCAAAAGGTACTTGCAAGTCACTTGGTAGTAAATATCATATTAACCATGTTGAGGAACTTTCAAGGGGATTGAGCTTTGTTACTGTACCCTTGCATGTACATTCAATCTGCGACTATCCTCCCAGGTTACTTTATTTTAAGTGGTAACCTTAGAGACCATAATCCTAGTGCTATTAGCTAAGGTGATGGCGAAGGGGAAATCTCTGTTATACCTGGAAAAAATGTTAGCCAGACTCACTTGGATCTTTTTGGAGGGTATTCTTCACTCGAGATGGCATAAGTGAAGTTACTTGCACTAGATCGTGTTCATTAAGCAGGTTGTTGGTGTAACTGGTTCCACCTGCTCTATCTTTAGCTACTTTCCACATTGGTGTCTGTGATATTGGATTTCATCACCAACTAGTGATTTCTCCATGAAAAGTTTCTTTGCATGGTTTTACTCCCTAGATTTACTAGCACATATTATTCTCTTGTTTTTATTTTTTATAGACCTTAGGTGTGGATTGTGATTTTAAATTATTAATATTGATAGTAAATTTATCTTAGTTGAATCTAATGGAAAAAATGCCAGAAATTACTAACAAATGAACTCCTTTTAATGGGAATGCTAGTCCTTTTTCTGATTTTGAAAATGTTGGTCCTCTTTATATGGCTACATTGTCACTTCCCAGATTCACTATATGTTTACCGGTGTGGCTGTTTTCAACTTATTTAATCCCAAATACCCAAAAAATTCCAGGTCAACTGAGTTTTTCACCTCAACTGAATTCGTCATCTCAACATCACTAACCTTATGTTGACCCTTTACCTAGTCGTAATTTTGAGGAAACTTCCAACATGCATCACAAGCCCAGATACCCTTCCAATATTTGTAAGGTGACCACTTCTATATAGTTTGTCTTAGGATTCCTAAGCTTTTGGAAGTATGGTCTGCAAATTATTATCAACTTACTATTGATCCATCAACCAGTGATTGTGAAGTTCCTGATAAAAATGGTAAAGCTAGGTTTCTTTGTAGGTTATTCAAAGGGATTCATTATAGTCACCTTTTCCCTGATATCGAAAAAGCCTCATAATTGTTGGAAAAACTTACTATTCCATAGCAACAACTTCCAACTTGTTACCGTAAACGTTCTCCCAACCTACCATTGATTGACAAAGTGATTGATATAATTCCAAGTACATTCAATCCCACTCTTCCATTGGAGAGTGAAACACATATCACTCAAGATGATGAGCCATTGGTTGATCAAGTGGCCAGCTTGATACCATTTTTTGTTGATCCCACTCTCCCTTTAGAGAGTAAAAATAATATTGTTTAAGTGCTTCTTATCACTTTATATTCTTCTACATGGGGGAATTTCACATGTTTCCATTGACTCCCCTCCAAGTAATGAGGCTATTTCCTTTGATTGGAATAGACTGCTAGGAACTTTTCTTCCTTCTTCGACCCCTTTCCAAATCATTGTGAAAGCATATGGTAAGAATGTGCAACACACAAATATAGATGAAGGTGCTTTTGTCAGTATTTTCTCCTCATCCACTTCACAAGATTTGGGTTCTCCTTAGCTTGTGCCTATTACACATAACCTTTTAGCTTTTAATATAACCATTAGCCAGCCTTTAGGGATCCTTCCTAAGTTACCTATACTCTGGAAGGTAAAAATATATGTATTGATCTTATGGTAGTCAAAGGCCCCTTGGATTTCAATTTTCTCCTTGGGCGAGACTATGTCTTTGCCATGAAGGTTGTCATATTGACACTCTTTCACATGATTTATTTTCATCACAATGGAAACATTCTAACTATTGACCAACTTTCGTTCATTGATCTTTATTCGACTACCAACCATCTGGAATCCCTATATTTTCCTTGTATGCAAGTGGTATCCAACCCACCATGGGTTAATTATGTGGAAACTAGTCCCATGTTTTCAATTATCGATGCAAGCAAGCCTCTTACTATTTGCTCAACTTCTTATGACTTAGATCCAATAATTGACTTGAGCAACCTTATTGGGGAATTTGAAATGGATTTTCTTACCCTTTTTTATTCTCTTCACATGTCTTCTTTCCAGAGAGCTATTCTTCCTTTTGATGAAGATCTCTTCGACGACATGGTCAAGAAATATCCCTTCGCATGTGTTTCTTCCAAATGGAAACCATGATCCAAATTCCCATGAGGATGGTTCTTTTACTGTGTCAACTTGAAACAAATTCCCTTGAGGATGTTTCTTCTACTATGTCAACCTCATTCAAAAATGAAATAAATTTCAATGACGATGCTTCTTTTACAGTGTCAACCTCATTAAAAAAATGAAACAAATACTCTTGAGGATGGTTCTTTTACTATGTCAACCTCATTAAAAAATTAAACAAATGCGGGATAGGATAGTTCTTTTACTGTGTCAACCTCATTAAAAAATGAAACAATTTCTTAAGAGCATAGTTATTTTTGTTTCAATATCACATAAACATTAAACAACCCTTGAGGATAATTCTTTTGTTGTGTCAACCTCGTTAAAAAATGAAACAAATAACTGTGAGGATATTTCTTTTACTATGTCAACCTCATTAAAAAATGAAATAAAGTGCCTCTGAGGATGCTTCTGTTGTTATGTCAACCTCACTAAGAAATGAAATAAACTTTGAGGATAGTTATTTTCGTTTCAAGCTCGCATAGAAATAAAACCAATTTATTAAAATCATGAGCATAGTTCTCTTTCAAGCTCATTAAAAAATGAAACAATTCCCTATCTAAACTGAGTCTTTTATGTGATTTTATCAATAAAAATTTATTTCATCTGCCTAATAATAATTTATCATTTACTTAATAAGATCAAACAAATATCAGCTGGCATGTGCATCTCCATGGGTACATTGTAATTATGTTTTGTGTGCAACAATTTTTTAGCATTCTTTACAATTTTATACTATTTTCCTATTTATCTTGTGTTACATTTTATTACTGATGCATTTCCATTTGTAAAAATCTATAATAAAACAAAAACAATATTCATCCATATATTGTACAAGATAGAGTGAGGTAGAAGTTTTGGTTTTCATTAAGTAAAATGTTTGTAAAAAGTATGGTTTTACAAAAATGTCATCCAAAGACATGAGGCCCTATGGCCTTTATTATCTGAACATGCCGATACATCATCAAAAAACAAAATTCGGCCATAATACTATCAGCTACGCATGATGACCATGGTCAAATATAATAACGCGAGCTACTCGTCGTAGCAAGTGACTAATCGGTTGAGGAACCCCAATAGTGTGCCTCTGGTAGTGGAGAGGTAGGTTATCAATCCTGACGTCTGGGATGTCTAAGATCAGCCTCTCTAGGTTGTGCTCCATCTCAGTCAATGCTTATCCTATGTCAGGATTCTATACTGCAGGAGCTACTGGATTCTAATTGCACCTGTCAAATCTATGTAGTCTTGTTGGTCTCACCGGGCCCACATCTGCATGATCATTTTAGAAAATTATTTTCGGATGCCAACAATTAAAAATTGAAAAACAAAAAACAACCAGAATGTGCAGTTTTGACCTATATCACCCCACTGCATCCCAACTAGTAATCGAATATCTAGATCACTTATATAATTCATGTCAACATATGGAAATTCCTTGATCATAATGATATGATGTTCCAACCATCCAAAGAAATCAGGAATATATCGAATCGTTGGGCCTTCACCACCTCCGTGGTGTGCCATCAATGTGACCCACTCCAACATGCAAGGATATCGTGGTCCTCCTACATCTATTGCTACCTATGGGGTGAGAAGGGGGATCCTCTCTAGAGTGAACAAGATAACAGAGGCAACATACCCAAAATTCTTGAGTTTTCTAGTTTTCACTCTAGTTAGTTTCCCTTTCAGGTTGGCAATTACTCCTTCACACTAGTTGACTATTGTAGATTGCAAGCACTCTATGGAGATCTGCATCTAAACCTTGGTGAGCAAGTGAAGAGCTTCACTCCCACATAATCCGGCAACAGTAAAACTGATAATTCTCAAAGGAAGCCTCTCTAAGGTTTTGATATCAATTCTCCCATCTTTTAGAGAAAATCCTTGAAAGCAATGTTGCATTAGATAGGTGGTAGTTGTTTCACCACCTCATCTATGTCCATACAAAGAAATGTCCACTCCATGGTGTGGGAGCCCAGACAAGAAATAAATGCCATCAGCATCGATATTAAGTCTATGGGAGCCCAAACAAGAAATAAATTTTATCGACATGATATTAAGTCTATGGTCTCCGATCACTAAGAATTCTTCCTACACATTCCACTTTCTCACCATCCATTCTAGTAAATCTAACTGGGCCTTCATTCCTAAGATTGTAAATGTTTTATGAAGGCCATAGTTTCTAAGAGCCTGTAATGTCATTGGGTGGTTCAAAGAATCTATATCTTGTTCTTCATGTTTACACTCTCTCCACTCCATTTTTTTAGCTCAAACCCCTGCAAATAAACATGGAGGATCATTGGAAGACACTGTGGTACTTTTTTACAAAACATTTGGAATTTTTTCATTAATTTTTCAAATCCCTCAGCACTGTGCATGGTTTCTTTTGGAAACTAGTGCAGGTTTGCATAGTTCTAGCCCTAGAAACTGCATAAATCACATTTTATTGTGTTAAGAAATAGGTCAATATGCATAGGTCCGATGAAGAAGAACTGTGCACACTGAGGGCGATTTTTGATTTGATAAATCACCCCAAAAAACCAAAATACATGGTCAAATGAAAAATAAAAGCAATGAAAATGAAGATATTGAAGAGATGGTTTACCTGAAGAGGACGACTTGTGATTTGGTCCAATGGTTTTCCTAGAATATTCCTTTGAAGCTGTTGGTGAAAAGTGCACTCTATCACTCTCAAATGGTAGAAAACACAAATGGTAATTTTTTTTTACTTTTTTGGATTTTTATAAGTTTTTAGGCCTATTAAAATATTATTTTTTGCCTATTTACCTTTGAAATCCATTTTTTTTATTTTTTTACTATATTTTTGAGCAACAACAATAATTTTTGTGTTTAAATGTGCATAACACTGGTTATTTATGAAAACAAATCAATTTTGCGATGAGTATATTTTTATCACTTTTTTGAACTAGTTAAAAACTTACAAAAAATCAAAATTAGGAGTTCTATTTATGCCCTTTTCAAACTCCCTAAACATGAAAATATCGTCGAGCACTTGACTATTCGAACTCGTAAAAGTAAATGAACAATCACGTATTTAGTATAATTTTACCCCTTTTACAGATTGAACTAGACTATTTATGAAAAATGTATATGTTAACTAATCATGGTAAATAGAGTTCTCTCATGCATTATTTTACCCTTTTTCGAGCTTGAGAGACTAAATTTACGAAGAAGGACACTATGGAGTTTACTTATGTTTTTCTCCTGACTCCCTAAAACTAAAAAGCAATGAGCTTCACTTTCTCTGTGGTCATTAAAAAATTTTGTTGAAAGAACTAAACGATTTTTCTTTTTGTGTCTTTTCAAAATCTTTAAACATGAAAACGACATCAAGTTTCCCCTTCACTAGGCTTGTAAAACATAAATAGTGTGGGACTCGTCATTCATAATGATATTGAACCACTCTTTCATAGGGTTCGCTAAAAATACTCTAAAGGATGAGCTTACAAGACAAGAGTATGTTATCCTCCTCAAGCTTTCCAAAAATCAAGAGGTACTTGCTAGTAATGGTGGGGGGAAATTGGGAATGAACCCTTTTTTTTGTATTATACAAGGAAGTATGCCACTCATGAACATGAGACTCCATCACTTTTGTGTCTGAGTTGGGAAATCCATTTCTCTCAGTTGAACATACCTCATTGAAAGTCTTCAGTTGGTATGGGTATTATTTTTGAGTCAAATGTTTCCAAGTCAAGATGTCATGCCACCACTATGTTCAAGAGAAGTCCAACAACAGTCAAAACTACTTTTCCATTGATAGTATTCAATCATGTTGACCATCCTGAGTCAGTCCTAAATTAATCCAAACTGTTGTTGTTCAAAAAACTGACATGAGTTTCATATCATAGGCCCTCATGCAATGGGTCACTTCTTATTGACTTCAACTCATTATCTAGGAAGTTGATGTAGAAGCCTTCAATACCTTGGAGCTTGCATGCCTTAACGACAGGTTTATCGCCTTCGATGATACGTTCTCACCATTGAACTTTGATCGAATAATTCTATGAGTGTTTGACATCAACACATCTATTCAAACATTATATATTTTACTGGAAGTACCTTGGGAACCATTGTCATTGTTGGTGTTTCTCTCGTGCTTCTTAACGGTTCACATCATTGACTAGTAATCAAGTGGTTTCTACCACGCTTGACTATGAGACATTCATTTGCATGGCTAGATTTGTACTACAGATTAAGAGATGGAGATCAAGACCCTGGATCTAGTTTCATCCATCCAGGTTGCATGGAGTTATTAAATATTCATGATTGTAAATATAGATCCATTGATGGTTGCATCCATACTATGTCGTTTATTGACATGGACCTTCAAATGTATTTCCGTACTAGTTCTTTTAGACATTTATGTTTTGAGTATGGGAATGCCTACCTCAATGATGATTTTATTTTGCAGTGTAACATTTTATTAATTATTTTAGGTCTCCAACTATAGTCTCTAGTCTGAATCTTGGCATGATAAAACACTTTACTCATTAAATGTTTTTTCTGACTTTACACTTTATGGGGCAACCCGTTAAATGCCATTTTGTTGCATTAGGAAAATGACCATCGGTTTGGACTTTTTGTTATCCATCAAAATGTTCCAAAGAATCAATTTTCAAGGTTAGAACCCAAACAATGCCAAAGAGAATGAAATTTCTAGATATCAAGGCTCAAAAACCTGTTTTTATGCTTCTTGCATAGTTCCCTAGTCCATTTGTACGCATACGTAGAAGAGACCATTAGAAACTGTACAAAACTACGCTTTGTATGACCTATGGCCTACGCACATAAATTAATGAAATTAAAAATAAAAAGTAAATTCTATAAGCTTTATTAGTCGAATCTTTCCCAACTAAAAACTTCGAATGGATGGCTATGTATGCTTGATCCCTTCCATCCTGGAGCTAATTCCCTCTCTTTATGGATCCCCTATCCCACCATTCGTGGATCTCATCCATTAGGAAATAGATCCCAAACCTCCTCCTCTTGGCCTATAAATCAAACATAAGCCAGAGGATTGGGGAGGACTATTGAAGGTAGGCTTATGCTCCAGAAATAAGGCTAAGTGGCATTTCATCGAAGGAGAGGATTGGTGATTGTGAGAAGAGGCTTGTAATATCAAGGCTTTGAGGTTGTAAGTTTCCGATCCATTTTATTTAATAAAAAGAAATTGTTCTTTCCTTATTATGTCTTTGCTGATATCATTTGTGGGATTCCTTGATCACTCACATAGGTTATGATTGGTTATTGATTCAATTATGATATATGTTCAGTTAATTAGTTCATTTATCTTTCATTCTATACACTAGGGGCTTTGATCCTTTGTGTGTTTCTATATATGTAGACCACCTTCGAAACATCATTGAGAAGTTGTGGGTGTTGAGAAATGGAAACAAGAGAGTCCAATTTAATTTCTCCTTGAATTAAAGTGGAAATTAAATTAAAATTCTATTCTCATAGCAACATAAAATAGTTAAATTAAGTTTATTAAACTTAATTAACGCAGGAATTTCGAGTTGGAAGTATTTTGGAAGTCATGTGTATGTTCTTCCTACTTTGTAGGAGTCCAACATGAGTTAATTGTGAGTTATAAATTAGAAGACTCGGTTTCATGAGTCAGTTTAGTTAAATTAGTTCTCAAACTAATTAAGAGAACTAATAGTGAGTTAGTTGTCAGTGGTGTCACTAATGAACTCTACGAGTGCTACTCTAGTTAACTAAATATTTACTCATCAGAAACTCATGCATGTCAAATGAGAGAAATACCTAGTTGAGACTAGAGTGCAGGGACAATGTGCTATTTTTTTAAGATTTTTCTCAATTGCACTGACAGTGCATGCTTTTAGGAACTAACCCTTGAGGGATTGTGCAATTTTTAGAGGCTTTATTTCCCTTGAAATACAAGTTATCCTCCATAGAAGTTACGAATTGGAGTAGAGACTTGAAGAGATTGTGAAGAGTCTAAGATTTGGCCTTGAGATTTCTTATGAGTTGGAGAACGAATTTTTTGAGTATTGGGATTGTTCTTAAGAGAACAAGCATTGTAATTTCATCTTGATTTTTCGGATTAATACAAATAAGATAGTGGGGTTTTGAGTTGTGGATTTCCCCAAATATTTATTGTGTTATATGCCTTTGATTCTCTTCCTCTATTGATTATTGTTTACTTGATGTTTATGGTCTTCCTTTGTAAAGAGTAGAAGTATATTCTCGTCTCTTTCTTCAGCAAATTACATTAGCTTGTGAATCTACGAGAATCTTCTACATGATATCAAAGCAAGATTGTTTTTTGGGCCGAGAGTTTGCAGATAAGCTTTTAAAATTTCTATGAAATTTTTTTAGAAACAAATAGAATATCTGGATTCCTTGGGAAAATATACCCAAATTCAAAAAAAAAATCATTTGAATCGAAGCTCAGATGAGGGAGATATCGCTGATTTAAAATCAGATCCTTAGAGGAGATTTCAAAGTTTTGAGTTTCTAGGTAATAGGTGAAAGTTGAATTTGCAATACATACTTCAGGATTGACAGATGGCATTCCATGGGTTGAGGCTTGAGTATGCCTTGGAAGGAAGCTTGAATTTCATAGCCTGGAGGGACAAGATGGAGGTTGTGCTAGAGGACAATGTCTTGAAGGAATTTGTTGACCAAGCAATTCTTAAGCCAGCATCTACTGATGCACAGAACTTGGCCGAGTGGAAGAAGTGTGTGATGAAGGCAAGGTGGATAATATTTGAGGGAGTTATAGATCATATTGTCTTGAGTCTTGATGGAAAGGAAACCCTGCATGCTATGTGGAAAACGTTGACAGACTTGTATCAGAATAGCAGTGATCAAAGGAAGTTGGCACTGGCATAAACTTTGTAAAATCAAGATGGAGAAAGGTGAGGCGATTCCAAATTACTTGACCAAGTTCACTCAATGTCGAGATGAATTTTGAAGTGTTGGGATCATGGTTTTTGAGGAGGATATGGTGATACATTCTCTTCTTGGACTCCCAAAGAGTTGGCATAGTTATCAGGACTCTATCAATGGTTAGGAGAAGTTGCTAGATTGGGAACAACTATGGTCGAATTTGAAGCAGGATGAGATCAAGAGGAACACCAGGGATGTCACTTCATAAAAAATAATGATAAAGAGAGCTGTGCCTTAGAGATTAAGGTGAGGAAGGGAAAAGGTAAAATTTCCCATTCCAAATTATATTCTTATCATGGAGGTAAGAAGAAGGACATGATGAAAGGTAAATACTTCCATTGTCACAAGATGGGACACTTTGCTACAAATTGTCCATTGAAGAAGTCGAAGGAGAAGTCCTCAAGAGGAGCGGTGGGTGAGGCTTTGGCCTCCCAATTTGAATTGGAATTTTCCCTCATTTCATGCATGGTGTCTTCAATGATGGGAAGTCTATGGTACTTAGAAATTGGATCTTCATTCCACATGACTCGCAAGAAAGAGTTATTTAGTGAACTCTAGGAGAAAGATCTCAAGATGCATATCAAGATGGGTGATGACTGTAAGTATATTGTTACTGTTGTGAGAACTATTACTTTTCAAAGGGAGCATGCAACTCCACTCACCTTGAAGAATATTATGCATGTATCTAGACTGACGATGAACTTGGTATCCATTGCCATGCTTGAGGATAGAGGCTATGATGTGATCTTTTCAAAAGGAAAGGTGTTCCTTCGACACATAGCCATGGGTCAAGTAAAGAAGATAGGGATTCGAGTTCAAAATCTCTATAAGATAGAGTTAGAGGATTGTGTTCCTTTGAGTTCAAAAGAGGAAAAGATGTTGAGCTAAGATGTCAGTGAGTTGTGGCATAGGAAATTGGGCCACTTGCATCATGGGGCTTTGAAGATATTCCAACGAATCTCTACTAGTCTTCCCTGAAAGGTATGATTGAGAAAGTTGATACATGCAAGGGTTGTACTTTGGGGAAATACACCAAGTCTTCCTTTGGTGACAGGGACATTCGATCAGAGTCTATTCTAGAGATAATCCATTCAGGTGTGTGGGGACCATTCTTGACAGCATCCATAGCCACATGTATTATGTTATATTTGTTGATGACTATTCTCGTAAATGATGTGTTTTTTTAATGTAGAAAAAAGATCAAACTTTCAAAAAAAAATTGTGAGTTCAAAGCATTGGTAGAGAAAGAGTCTGGTAAGAAGGTTAAAGCTCTATGGAGTGATAATGTTGGTGAATAGGGGCAGAATGGGGTTGTCGAGAGGAATAACAGGAGAATAGTATGGGCATAGAGGGAGATGTTTCATGATTAGGGCCTACAACTACACTTGTGGGCTGAGGCATGCAACACATCAGTTTATGTTCAGAACAGTAGCCTACATCGGATACTTGATATCAAGACACCAGAGGAGGCTTATTCCGATAAGAGGCCATATGTTCGTCACTTCAAGATTTTTGGGTCATCGGTTTATTGCCATGTGACCGAAGATGCATGGAAGAACCTTGAGCCAACATCAGATTTGGGGATCTTTGTGGGGTACATTGATACATCATAAAACTATTAGGTGTACATTTCGACCAGTCGAATGACAGTGGTTCACAGGGATATGAAGTTCGATGAGGAGAAGGTCATGCAAGTGTCCCTTAAGAGGGAGCTTGAGCTACATGCAGATGAGGAGCTTTTAGCTCCTAATGTTGAGGGGCCTCATATTTATGTGGAGCAACCACATGTAGATTTTCAGAGAGTGGAGACATCCAATTAGGTAGAGTCTTCTGAAAAGGGAAGAAAGTGCACTAGAGAGGTGGAAAAATTGTTGGATGATGCATTGGAGAATGTGGGAGCACCCTCTTCTCAACGCAGAAAGAGGAGGTCACCAGAGAGGTACACTGGATACATGGCACTTATGGGTACATGTGTTGTGACAGAGCCATCTTCCTTTCAGGAAACAATGTAGCAACTAGTTTGGGTTTATGTGATGGTGGAGGAGAATGACTCCATAATTTGAAATAGTATTTGGGATGTGGTCCTAAGACCGGAGGACAACTTAGTTGTGAGCTGCCATTAGCTTTACAAGATAAAGAAAGCTCCAGATGGTAGTGTGGAGAAGCATAAGGCTAGATTTGTAGCCCATAGCTTTTCACATGTAGAGGGGATTGACTATGATGAGATCTTTGCTCATGTTGCAAGGTACTCGTTAATCAGATCTATTTTGGCACTATCAACACAAATGGGTTGGAAGATCCATCAAATGGATGTGAATATTTCCTTCCTCAATGGCATGATTGAGGAAGAGGTGTACATAGAGTAGCCCAAAGGTTTTGAAACCTTGGACCATGAGTCGCATGTGTGCCTACTCAAGAGAGTGTTGTATGGGATGAAACAAACACCCCGTTCTTCGTACACCAGGATAGATAACTACTTCATTGGGTTGGGCTTCATGAAGAGTGAAACAGATGCAAAACTGTATCACATAGTTGTAGAAGGTAAGTTGTTGATCATTGTACTTTACGTAGATGATCTTATACTGACAGGTGATGATAAGCTCATCAATCTTGCAAGGAGGACCTTGCAAGAGAGTTTTAGATGAAGGAAATGTGGCTCATGCATTACATTCTTGGCATGGAGGTATGGCAAAGAGATGGGAGTTGTTTGTATCTCAAGGAAGGTATCCCAATGAGATACTTAGGAGATTCCTCATGGAGAGTAGTAAACCCATGGAGACTCCTCTAGCTATTAACTAGAGGAAGGAAGATGCTACTTCAAGGGAAGTAGTGGAAGCTACTGTTTACAGGCAGCGTGTGGGATCACTCGTGTACTTGGTGAACACATGACCGAATATGTGTTATGCAGTTGACCATCTTAGTCAAGCAATGGTTAGGCCTACCAAGCTATATTGGAAGGAAAAAAATCATGTATTGAGATACTCATAGGCACTACTCAGTTTGGGTTTATAGAAATTTCACCTGTAGAACAAACCGATATATGCAATGTCCTAAAGTATAATACTTGTTCTACTTCTACAACCAATTTAGCGGAATCTTAATCAAATTCATGAGCAATATCAAGTAGAAACATGCATAACTGATCAAGAGAAATAATCACACATAACACAACATATATCCAGGGGAAAGCACCAACATAAAACCCCAACCATGCATTATCAATCAAGTGGAAATCCTCTTAACATTACAAAAAGAATTAGCTCAATAGCTATCCTGCTCTCTCTGTACTCTGATGATCTTCAATTAGAAGATGAAAATCATGGACTACCTAGGCCTCAATATATAGACCACAAGTCCTCCAATATCCTATAATAGATCCTTCTCCATGCGAGGAATACTTACTAGAAATATCCAAGCATCTGATAGTACACTGTCCCACATCTGAGCTCAATTGGGTCTCTGACAGAATTGACATGCAACAGTTATCCATGAGTGAATCCTCAGTTATCTAAAATAATAGTTTTCACATGCATGCAAGCATTAAAAACTATATTTTATTATTTTAACAACTTGTTAAAATAATCTAACTGGACTTGACTAGTTAGAACTAAGTCAACTGATTCTCTCATTATAGAACTCATACGTATTCCCTCAATCAGTGGAGGAAATTAAGAATAAATTCCTCAATCAATGGGACAACTCATGTGCATGCTCACAAAGACTTCAAATTCGAATTTCCTTAACTAATTAACTCAACTGAATTAATTAATTAATATTTCCAACTGTTGTTAAGACCAAAATTAATTTTAATTCCTATAGATAGACTAGGGACTACTATAAATAGGAAGGGACCCAGAAATGCTATTTTTAGAACTTTCTATTTTTAGTAGTTTTACCTCTCACCCAATGTGGCCAATGACCTCACTAGACAAACTACTGTTTTTAGACATGTTATTTTTAGTAGGTCTATTTTTAGCACATTCTAAATTTAACATTTTTTATTGCACATTTTTCAACATGTTCTTCTATAGTTTTTAAGTAGACTAGGATGTAATCTATAAATACCAATAAAAACATGTCCAAATATTGGTTGAGGACATTATTCAAGAGACATATAAATATGAATGGAGCATTTGTGAGCCCAAATGGCACAAAAAAATCTCATAGTGTTTGTTAGCTCTCCTACATACTTTAGCATTTGGAGGACCAAATACCAGCTTGACCATGTGTTTATGTAGAAAAGGCAGATCACAGCAGTATTTTCCTCCCTTCTCCTTAATTTTCCTTAGACTCCATAGCCCCGCCATCTCTCTTTTTTCCTCTTAAAACCTCTCCATTCCACGTTTAAACCCGCTTTCCCTCAGGCCCCCGAGTGCAAATTCTAAACCTAGAGGACCATGATCATGTGCCCTCGCGCCTCCATAACCCATCATCACCCCTCATCGCAACCATCGATTTGTTGCGCCCCGATCAGACGGTCCCCAATGCAAGTAACCGGCTCGCCTATTCCCCACTATCCGATCATCTTCCCCCGCGATTGGACGACAATCGTTGTCCCTGATCCTGCGAACTGCCTGCACTTTAACCCGTGGGAAAAGCAGTTTCCCGTCGGTCCCATATACCATGTGTCGCGTGCCAATTACATCGCTTCCCGCCCATACGAATATCGCCCGACCCCCATAGGTGATGCAGGGAATACTGCTTGCCACCCATCGTACCCTACCTGTGCGTTAATTCTTCGTGCAGCTTCCGCCCCCGATCACCATTGGATTTTACCATATGGGATCCAACGGCCTGTGATCGTCTTGCTCCAGTATCTCTCGGCATCCCCTGTAAACCAATATCCGCCTTCGATCTGCGCAATTCGATGGTCAGCCTCATTCCTCCATTCAATTCATCTGCCCACCAAGAAGTCCAAGCTCCTTAATTTCTCTGTGCATCCAAAGGACGAGCATAACCAGTCCTAGTACTATTTGTATTAAATCTTCAACTGCCTCATTAAAGAGACAGTATGGCCGAAGGACGAGAAGGACATGCCTCGGGCAGGTTATGGCATTTATCGTCTATGGAACACCTTCAATATAACACTCCACATGCTCGAGAAGGACGATAGAGTATCAGAGTAAATCAATTTTGTTCATTAAAGCCAGCAGATTGTAGCAGAGACTCTATCAGGGAGTTAATGTGGTTGGTGGTCCATTATGACCCCTCCACGCATATAATAGCGTAATATTTTGTAATCAAACTCTATATATACCCAAAAACACAATGTAATGATGGTTGTAGTTTTGATGTAAGGTTCAACTTCTAGAGACTATAACTATTGTGATACTTGCAGCATCTAGTCTTCATTTTCAGCTAATACAAGCTTCTTTTGCCATTAATTGCTCACTTTCCACTTCTTCACTATTCTAGGTTGTGCCTGTTATGCATTTTTCATGTGCTCATGATATTTAGCATTTGAGGGGCTGTTATCCCACCTCTGTGTTAGAATCTAGTATGTATCATTGAATGTGTTATGCAGGTTTCTGTTATTTTAGTTCCAGAGAGCTGTCATCTTGTCTGTGCACTAGGAAATAGATTTGCAGGCCTTTATACTGGTTGCATCCAGCCATCACATGGTCTTGTGCATCTGATGTGTAGTCAGTATTCTCCATGTTCACCTATTCCTTAAACTGTGAGTGATTGGTGCTCTAAAGCCTTGTAGTCTAGGGGTGTTCACCCATGTTTGGAGTTAAGCATAGTAGAAGTGGTTATCTGGCTTGAAAAAGCATCATTCCTTCCATTCATCCATTTCCAACATTTTTTTTTAGTTTATAATGTTCGCGAGAATCTTTGAGATGCAACCTAGGAGAGTTTCTTGGGGTGATAATAGTGTCCATATCTGGTTTTGAAGGTTGCCTTGTGGATTTCTTCATCCTTAATTCAAACTTTATGGTAAACAAACTTGTTGTCGCTAGGATAAACGCCCTCCAAAATTTTGCCTACACTTAAATTTTGGAGCCTATTGTGGATCTTGTGATTATTTGTTCCACACTCACTTTATATCTATTAATGTTATCCTAAGCGGTTAAGTCTTCTTCTCATTTTCTAAGTATCAAAGTCACTTGCTAACACATGTTTAGTCTATAATAAGTTCATGAGTACATTCCTTTACGCAAGTTCAAATAGGCATAACACAATCCATCAAGATAATTTCTATACATTGTTCAACCTATGTCAACTGTCAATGCACACTTTCAATTTCCATTCTAACACTTTTGGTTGTGTTTGTACTTCTATTTTTTGAGTTTTTCTAACTTTCACTTTTGTGCACCTTCATTTTCGCAATTGTTGCTTTCATGTTTATGATTGTCGCTTTTTCTTTTTTCCACTTTAATAAGTGTCATATTCATGCTATCTTCACTCTAGCATGTGTCACTTTAAATGTTGTTCGCATTTTTCAAGTGTCGTTTTCACTTTTCTCTTACTGTTACAAGTGTCGTGTTTTGGGCATGGGAAGTGTCGCAAATTGTAAAAGAAGAGTTTTGGTTCATTACGAAAAGAACTTTTGGTACCAATAGGTTCTATTTACCACATAAACATGTACTAGACCCACTCCCAAAGTTTTATGCATTGTCGTACTAGTGTCATCATTGTCATCAAAATGTGTAACTTAAGTGTCGCACCTAGTTGAAGGGAGTCAATTGTACATTCTTAAAGGGAAGTTCTGATAAATTCTCCTGCACTACATTGTCCCATTCATCATAAAAAAATACATTATACATATTCCCTAAGTCTTGAGCACTATCGTACTATGGTGTTGAATCCATTTCCACCATCAAAAACGTGATTAAACACTGTCTCTACAAGGTTTTTTGAAATTTTTTTACCCAGATTCTAACCACTTTTGACCGTTCAAACAATTCATCTGCCTCGTTAGACGACTCAAGGAAAATTTGCTTGAACGATAAGATGGGGAGTGGTCTCGAAAGTGAACTCAACAAATCCACTCTCTTTCAGAAACCACAAGAAGTGATCATGTAGGGTAATTGTGTTTTTCAAAGAGATATACATGGTTTTGATGGCATATATGTGATTAAGCATCTGGGACCCACTCATTAATCGAATGATTGATTAATCAATGTGCCATTCAACCTCACCTCCACCGTGACATGAAACAATGAATTGGAAGTCGACATATGATCCTCTTGCTCTCAAGCAACCATGTTTAAATATATAATGATACATAAATATTTTTGTGGGATTTAATTCTAAGTGACTGAAAGTGAAATTTGTAAAGTAAAGAGACTTATATGTTTTAAAAATAAAATAATAGAGGATGTAAGTTAATATCATATATATTATATTATATATAATATTAAGAATATTAAAATTGTAAAAGTATTCTGAAATCAAAATAAGTCTCATGCAGCAAAAGGAATCATTCCTTATGAAAAGGTAGAGACAGTTATGTAACTGTCTACCAATTAGTTTTGTAACCAATTTTTAGACAGTCAGGTTGGGATGAAAAAAACTATGATAATTAGACATTGTAGGGTTTCAGAGTCCAATTCTCATGACTTGAATTGTAAGCAGAAAATCTCTCTGAAATATGAAAAATACACTTCAGTTTGATTCAATCTTTGGGTAATTATAGTCATGTTTCCTTTCTCTTGTTTTCATTTTTCATGAATGTATTTCATCTGTCGACATGAGTGTAATGAATTTTTTGGCTTCTTTTATTTAACATATTTACTAATGTTGTTTTCTCAGTTGAAAGTACCTACAAATATTATTTAAAGAAGCCTTAAAGGGCGCTCCACCATGTTGAGAATTCACCCATGATTCTTTCCCTTCCATTATTCTTTCTGCAAAAGTTATATTCAAATTCTTAATTTCCTGGGTATGAACTTTGTTATCTTTATTTTCTTTAGACCATTCCTTTAATCCCACATCTTGCAACCCTCATAGTTTCTCTATCCATTCTATTTTGGAAATCTAGGGTTTTAGAATTAGAAGTTTTGGTTGCAAGCCCTCATGGCCTATGCCTCCAGCCACTAATTTTAAATATTTCCATCAATCTTAAGATGTCTCGGGCATTGGTTCCCCCGTAGCCAGCACCTATCTTCGAGAGTTACTACAGAGTGACTATATTCCACTTTAACTTGCTAACACTCTAGGCACTTGGCAATATGATCAGTGGATTCCTTTTTCATTCCCAATCAATAATACATATTATTTATAATTGTTATCATTTTTTAATAGCCAGGATGACCTCAATAAGAGATTTTTTGAAACTCATCCATGATGAGCTTCTTCAACTTTCCCATGCAAGGCACATACCTTTCATCCTCGAACTTCAACATACTATCATCAATGAGTGAATAACATATTATCAATTATTACTTTGGCTCCTACTGCAAGCATCTCTTCAAGTGCTAATAATTCTCATCATGAATAAATTCATCTTTGATCCTCTCCTTGATGTAAACTTCACAAGTGCTTACAACTTCCAAATGAACCACTTGTAGACTTCTACTAAGTTCATATGCTACTTTTTTCTCTTTTCCCTTAATGTACTTTATCTTTAAGTCAAATTAGTTTATAAAGGATATCCATCTGGTTGGTATTGCATTTAACTTGGGTTGGTCAAACAATTATCTCAACACTCCATGATCTGACATTAAAAAAAAATTCTTCCAAGCAAGTCATGTCTCTGTATATTTAGTGCATGCACGATTGCTACAAGCTCCAAGTCATGAGTGACATAGTTCCTCTCATATTCATTTAATTTAATCAATTCATAACGAATCACATTGCCTTCTTGCATTAGGACTCCACTTAGCCATTCCTTGTAAGAATTTAATCAAAGCATGAAATACTTTTCCAAATTAGTTACTCTCAAGATAGGTGACTGCACGAGCAGGAATTTGAGATGATCAAAGTTGTTTGCACACTATGATGTACATTGGAATTTAAATTCCTTCCTTTGCAAGGTTGTGATTTGATTCCAAATGTTTGAAAAATCTCAAATGAACCTCTGATAATGTTTGGCCATACCCATAAAATATGAAACTTCTATAACATTATAGGGAGTATACCACTCCATGGTGGCCTTGATCTTCTTAGGATCCGCTAACACTCCTTCCTTGCAAATAATATGCCCAAAGTACTAAACTTAGGATTGGAAGAAATCACATTTGATGATCTTGGCATAGAGCATGTTCTCTCTCAACAATTGCAATACATATTTCAAATGCTCTTCATGTTCTTCTATGGTTTTGAAGTAGAATGGGATGTAATCTATGAATAGCAATAAAAACTTGTCCAAATATTGGTTGAGGATATTATTCATCAGACATATAAATGTGATTGAAGCATTTGTGAGCCCCAATGGCACCACAAAAAACTCATTGTGTCCATATTTGGTTTTGAAGGTTATCTTGTGGATTTCTTAATCCTTAATTCAATCTTGATGGTAAACAGACTTGTTTTCATTGTGACAAATACCCTCAAAACTTTTGTCTACACTTAAATTTTGGAGCCTATTGTGTATCTTGTGATCATTTGTTCCGCAATCACTTTATATCGGTTAATGTTATGCTAAGTGGTTAAGACTTCTTCTCAGTTTCTAAGTGTCAAAGTCACTTGCTCACACATGTTCAGCCTGTAATAAGTTCATGAGTGCATTCCTTACACAAGTTCAAATAGGCATAGCACAATCCATCAAGATAGATTCTATGTGTTTTTCAACCTATGTTGATAGTCAATGCACACTTCAATTAGCAGTCTAACACTTTTGGTTGTGTTTGTACTTCTATTTTGGTAACTTTTTCTAACTGTCACTTTTGTGGACCATCGTTTTCGCAAGTGTTTCTTTCATGTTTATGATTGTTTTTTTTTATATTTCCACTTTAATAAGTGTCATATTCATGTTATATTCACCATGGCATGTGTCGCTTTAAATGTTGTTCTCATTCTGTAACTGTCATTTGCACTTTTCTCTTACTATCACAAGTGTCATGTTTTGGGCATGGGAAGTGTCGCAAATTGTAAAATCAGAGTTGTGGTTCATTGCGAAAGGAAAATTTGGTACCAATGGGTTCTATTTACCACATAGACATGTACTAGACCCACTCCCAAAGTTTTATGCATTGTCATACTAGTGTCATCAGTGTCGTCACAAAGTGTGTCTTAAGTGTCGCACCTAGTTGAAGGGATTCAATTGTACATTCTTAAAGGGAAGTTCTGATGCATTCTCCTGCACTACAGTGTCCCATTCATCATAACAAAATACATCAGATATATTCCCTAAGTCCTGAGAACTTTTATATAAGTGTCATCATTATCGTCGCAAAGTGTACCACTAAGTGTCGCACTTGGAGGAGGTTGTTATATTGCCATCACATTAAGAGGATCATGTTGTTCTTGTGCACTAGGTGTTCAATGTTGTGTCATCAATTTTTCTAAGCATGTGTTACAGGTCTATTTGGGAACATCACTCCCAACATTCAGATCAGTACAATTAGTGCTCATCAAACCCTAATTAAGTTGCTACATTCCCTAGACAAGTCATCAAATTGAATGCTTTCATCCAAGAAAGTTTCCTAGCTTGAAACCCCATTGAAATTCCTCCTTGGAACACCAACGTAGCCTTGGTTAGGGGAAATTGCACTGTGGATCAGGTAGGCCCATTCGTGCCTACACTGTAATGCACTTAGGCCCACTTTGACCTGCGCTGGGCAAGAATGAGAGAAATTGGCTGATCCGAATTGGATCCTTAAACATTTCCGTGAATGTTTCAAATTATGTCAGGCTTAAAAACCTTATGAATAACAAGCTTATCAGAAATGACCTCTAGACAATGGCAATTTGTGGCCAGCGCGAAACAACGAGGACCCTCGCTCAAAGTGCGTTGACCGTTGGCCCATGGAGACCGTGCATGGACTCAAATTGGCAATCAGAAGCCCAGATCCAAAAATAGAGGTAGTTTCACAGGGCAAGACTCTCAGTGAAGGAAATCCCCGAGCGCTCGGTCACGAGGAAAATAGGAAACCGTGCAGAAACTGTCAGAAGGCAGGTCCCATGCCCAAAACCGACAGATAACGCATGCACTTCGAGTGGTAAGCAGGTTTGGCTGATTTCAACGTGATGCCATACACCGGGTGACACGTGTCCAGTGGATGAGAGAGAAAACTGCTTACATCGTGTGAGTAATGGTTGAGCAACTTACCCGCGCGATATAAATAGAGACCGTAGGATCTGGAGGCTCCAGATCAACGCTAGAGAATCAACCCGATGGAAGAATGGATTTGACGGGGAAATAGACTGAGGTACATGATATTTGGAGTCTGACATGATCGATGAGTTGGCAAAGGAATCAGTTTTTTGGGCAATCTTGGAGAAACGAAATCAAAGAGAACTGACACTTAGTTCGTGAGGAAACAAGTGGCCACCTCTCTGTGAAGCATTACACCGCGATGATGACGCAGAGCAGGGGAATTCCAGCGGACAGAGGCAAGCAATCCAGAGAGCCGGGAAGTAGAAACGAATAATCAAGGAGTAGATTGGCTTTAAGCCATGAACAGACAAAGAGCAGAGGAGACAGAAGTAGAGAAAGAAGTGAATTGCAGAGAACAAAGAAGCTGAGCTGACCTGCAGAGCGAAGGTAGCATCGATCAGACAAAACAGAGAGAGTCCGAGAGTCTGTGAACTCCAGAGAAGGCTTGAGAGGCTCAAGCAACTCCTCTGTGTATTCTTGTCGGGTATTGAGTACCAAATTGGACTCATACCACTGAGACCAGTTGAGGTCGAGATTCAGTGAGGGGAGTTTGTGTACTCTAGAGACTTGGGAGATCCAAGTACAATCCTACTGATCATTCTCTATTATGTGAGACTCAAATTGAGCTCCTTATTGTAAAATCTCTGCTTTAAGACACAATAGAAAGGCCACCACTGAAGGCTGGACCAGGATACGTAGCCCAAGAAGATTGGGTGAACTCCTCATTAAATTTGTAGTGTTTTTGTATTTGTTTACTGTGTTTCTCTTACTATTTAAAGTGCCTGTGTATTTCACAATATTATTGATCTGTTGCTTAAAATAACATAGGAACACCCCAGCACATGGGTCTGTAATACCTTCATTAATTAGCTGAGATCATTCATAAGTGATTTTTAGATCATTGGCATACGATTATGGGAATATTCCTTGATTCTAGAGCATTCTAGAAGGATGCCCAACTCTTATATCATCCTATGAGGTCAACTTTGAATAGGCTATGGATCAATTACCCCTCTAACCTCTCATCCATTTCTCCATGGAAACTAACTGCAATTTTGGAAAACCATTCAATGTCCAATTTATGACATAACCACTTGAATTTCCCTATAAATTGACCACTCATCATAATGATCAGGAGGCTAGAATTTGAAGATTGTAGAGAAATATTGCTGGTTTGAGATTTGAGCTCATGTCAAGTAATTTTATGATGTTGGATTGATGTGCTATTGGTGTGATGAGGGTTTGGACTAATCTCGATGAGTGACACGGGATCAAACCGCATTAGATGTAACTCCTCCTTTTACATCAATAAAGTTGTTTGTTCTTTTTCCCATATTCTTGTTCATATCTATGATACATATATGTTTAAATGTTGTCGATTCCATTTGTTTATAGTAGATATATCGTATGCTTTGATCGTTGTCGTCTTTTGTTTCTATTGATAGGTACCAATTGAGAAAATTCAATTCGAGTGGAAGCGACGAGAACAATTCAAAGGAGATCAAAGGAAGTGAAAGATCACAAGTAGGTTCCTTCATATCATCTATCTATTATAGGAAAAGGTTAAGCCACTTTCTTTCTGTTGTTCTATGTGTAACTACCCACTTAAGGAATATGTACTTATTTGTAGGTATAAATTCCATATAACAAATTGGCCTCTTTGCTGGGGAACGATTGTCATTCCTGGTAGTTTATCCTCATCATATTACATCCTAGTAGACTTTACTTGACTTCATTTATCTCTTTTCAATCATCTTGAAGTGTTTTTTGGTCAAAAAGTGTGCTTGAATGTCTCCTGATTTGACTCTCTGGCACCAGTGCAGTGTTTTTGTTAACACAATTCACTACAAAGTAGCCTTAGCTTAGAGACAGTGCACTACAGTGCATTGTCTCCCACTTAGGGCTGCACTGATCCCTGTCAAGCTAAAAAACCCGTCTTTTTCTTGGTTTTTTTCAAATTTGCTTCTAATGTTGTTTGCTAAAAAATCAATGTTTTCTATGGTTCTGAAATCATTTTGCATTTATTCTCCTAGCCCTACTTTGGCCTTGATTGTTTAGTGTTTCTTAAGATATTTCTTTATCATTATCGATTCATTTTCAAATTTAGCTTACATCAATTAGTCTTTTCAGAAAAAGAAGTGTCGTAAAGTCTTCATTTATTTGAAAAAGAAATTGTCGTGAAGTCTACGTTTCTTGTGAAAAGAATTGATTGATTGTATGTGCATTTAGTTTCCTTTTGTTCTCTAAACATTAAGGGAATGAAAAGAAAACATGCATTATTCATTTAGAAGTTTGTGTGTGCTTGTAGGAATAGTATAGGGAAAGGTGCATTAGATGTGCTCTATGTTCTTTGTTTAAAGATCCTAATTTCTCTATCCCTTTTAGTTATGGTTTTCATTGTTCAAATCAAACGAAAAGAATGTTTCTCATCTTAGTTGCATTCTAGGAGTTTCAGAAACATCACATGGTGAACCTGAAAGGAAAACTTTTAAATAACATCAACTAAAATTTATCTCAACTAACCTAATGGAGCATTGTGACTTAACACATAACATTTATAGGTCTAGGCTAGAGACATGTTCTGGCGTTGTTAAACATAGAAGATGTCGCTAATTGTCTACGATACATTCCAAGTGTGATACCTCATTCCACGTACGTAAGTATATCATAGCTTGTCCACGTACTTTCGAGTATATAGGGCAGTGTTATTGTACAAAAAGTATGAAGGAATGCTCTCACTATGTGGTTTCGCATTAGACAATGCTAACACAGATTGGACCTCCATGTACTTTCGGGTATATATGGGAGGACTACATTAGGTTGCTATCCATCCATAGGTAACCGAGTCGGCCGCCTTGTATACTATGATACACCAAAAACAACATTCGGGGAGATTGCCTGCACATATGTTAAGTCCTTGGTTTACTGAGGTAGTATATTGTAGTCCACAGTTACTTGGTAATCCTTTTTCCTAGATTACCCTGTTTTTATTTATTTATTTTTGTAATAAAATAAATCAGCAATCGTGGAGGAAAATCAACCTTTACCCCGTCGTTCGTGGAGGATAGCGAGTAAACCGCCTTTACCCCCTGAAGCTAGACCTAGTCGAAAAAAGTGGTCTCATTTAACTGAGTCCAGTACATCACAAACTTCTGGTTCTTCATCTGTTTTACCAGAGTCACCTATACCGGTAAGTATTGTGATCGCAATTATTCCTACAATTACTAGTTCATATGCTACTAAAGTGGAACCTTTACAATTACCCGAGGACACTAAAAGTTAACCTAGTGAAACGGTAACTGAAGTTCTCCAACAAGAAGTTGATCCTCAACCCAAAGTTGTTCAACAAGAAATTACTTCTGAACTTGAATTTGTTCAACTGAAAGTTGGTCCCGAACCCATCATAGTTCAACCAGAAGTTGTTCAAGAAACTCATCCTGAACCCGTAGTTCTTTTACCAAAACAATTGGATCTCGAAGTTGAACAATTAGAATTTGTTCCCATACCATAAGACGATCGATTGGTTCATCCTCAGACATCTGTAACTGTTGAGACTTCTCCTTTACCACAGAGTCAAACACCAGGAATTTATTACGGACCTAATGGTGAAACCCTTCCACCTGGTTTGATTGCTATAGAAGAGGAATCTGAAGAAGAAACACCCAGAACTCCAACTCGTTTTGGACTAGGGCTTTATCTTTATCCTTCTTATCCTTAGTTAACTACTCCCTTTGATCTTGTTTACTTTCAAACTTCCATAGATTCATTAGGACATTTATTGGGTCATTTGGCTATGGCTGAAACAACATCCCAGACTGTATCATCTGTTACAGTTACAACAACATCACTGTCACTACTTCTTCAATGTTTATCACAACACCTGAGTCACATCTGTATGGTGTTCTATCTATCCCACTGGGTTACCAATCATTATCTGGAACTCACTCCAGTATTGCTTCCATTCCATGGTCTTCACCCATGTCATCCACAGGAATTTTACCTGGCTCTTCACTTACAGATACTGGACAATTTGATCCATCAATTCAATATCAAGTTGGTCCATTTGGTTACCATCCAATGTATCCACTTTACATTAGATTACCTCCATATGGAGAACAATATGCCCAATCTTCTTATCCTCCATTTTTTGGGGGGAAATCATATGGCAGTATACCGTCTTTAGGTCCAACTTATTCTGGAATGATTGTTTGTCAATGGTAGCCTATAATGCCCATTCAACCAAGGGTTGCGTATCCATCACAACCAATGCAATCTATTTCATCCATACTTACTACACCTATCATTACGACTTTACCATAGTCACAATCTCAATTGATTGTATCTCAACCTTTGTAAGTTGGTCCTTCAACCTTTGACCCTCAAGTTTCAAATCTATAGACTCAGTCTTCTCAGGCCATTTTACAACAACCGTTTGTGTCTGGAATCCAACAACCTCAGGCCAATTTACCATTAACTAGGATGACTCAAACTTATACTGGTATAATTTATTCACAACCTAGTCAAACTTACATTGGTGGGAAACAACCATTACATAAACAACCATGGCAGCCACAATATCAACAACAAAAATTCCAATAGTACCAAACTTATCCTGGACTTGGTCAACAAGCCTATGCTGGGTTTGGTCAATAAAAATTTTACCCAGGTCCTAGTCAACAAGCCTATGTTGGGTTTGGACAGCAACAAATTTATCCTAGTGCCCAACAACCACCTTATACTAGATATGCTCAACAAAATTACCCCTATCAAGGTTACCAACAATAGATTCCTTATGCTGGTATGCAAAGGCATATTGCCCAGGCAATTCCATCTTACCCTGCTTACGCTTAACCCGACCTAAATTGACAATTGCCTTTTGTTGTAACACTTGAATTACAGGATTTAAATCGACTTACCAATGTTCCCATTCTTTATGCACCTTCATTGTCGATGATTCCACACAAATTGCCATCTAATATTCCTAAGATTAATGGAAACATTAGAGAAGATCCATCCAACCACGTTATGAATTTTCATTTATGGTGTTCATCCAACTCCCTTAATGATGATTCAGCTAGACTACTTCTTTTCCAGTGAACATTTACTGGTCCGACTGCAAAGTGGTATATTGAATTACCACAATATTCATTTGACAACTGCACATCCTTAACCACTACATTTTTAACCCAGTTACAGTTACCCATTAGATATGAAATTGGAACGGAACGGTTGACCAACCTTAAACATACCACTGCTACTCACATTTCCGATCATATTCATGAGTGGCATCATCATCGTCGAATGGTCAAAACATTTTTTCGTGATCACATTTTAGCTGAGTGGTTTATCAAATCCTTGTTGCCATCTATCACCGAGGATGTGGCTAAAGGAGGAGTTGTTACTGAAGAGAAAGTAATTGCTCGTGCCCAATACTTAGACTTGATTTACACCCAGTCTGGCATGCTCTATGATAAGATTCCAAATGCACCTAGACCAACTTTTATTATTCCACCACCTCCATCCAGTAAGGACTCTCCTGCCAATGACGGTGTGATAGGTTCTTCTAGCACTCAAATAACATGTAGACCATCTAGTCAAACACTTGTTATTTCAAATCAAACTTCTAGTGCACCTGATAATACACTTTCTTCCGAAATAAATGTCGTTTCATCTGACAAGGGTAAAAATGAAAAGAAATTTGGAATCAAGAAAAAGGGGAAAACCAAAAAGAAACAGAATCCCCACCCCCAATAGAAATCATCTTATTCCTCTTCTCTGGCTAGGAAACCTCATTACCCATGTTTAATATGTAATGAGGAGCACTTTATGCGAGACTGTCCTCACTGCTCTGAAGTCTCAAAACTTCTTAAGACTTCTAATACATCTGTTGTGTTGACAAACCCTTTTCCAAACCCAGAGACTCCTTTGGTTGCTACAGATCATGTGTCTTGTTCATCTGAAGAAGGCTGCTACCATAAAAGCAAAAGTTGAAAAACTTTTGCATGCTGGTTTCATATACCACATTCCTCTTACTGATTGGGTTTCTAATCTTGTTCCTGTCATGAAGAAACAAGGAACAATATGAGTGTGTGTTGATTATAGGGATGTTAATCATGCTTGTCCAAAACACAACCACCCCACTCCCTTTATCGACCAGATAATTGATGACTGTGCCGGATCTGAAATATTTTCATTTATGGATGGCCTTTTTGGCTATAATCAGATCACTATCCACCCAGAAGACCAATATAAAACTACCTTTATTTGTCCCTAGGGCACATTTGCATATAGGAAACTCCCTTTTGGTTTAAAGAACATTGGGTCAACTTTTCAAAGGGAAATGAATTATGCCTTCCATGACATCAAACACATTGTTCAACCTTATCTAGATGATTTACCGACTCATTCACAAAAACAGGTTAATCACCTGTAACATTTGAGAGTCTTCTTTTTACGATGCTGACACTACAAAATTCGACTCAATCCACATAAATGTGTGTTTTGTGTTGGTTTTGGTTATTTACTTGTCTTCGTAGAGTCCAAAGAAGGAATTCAACTCGACCCTTTGAAGGTTAAGGCAATTCTTGATCAGCCTCCACCTTCCAATTTACTACAGTTATAGAGACTCCAAGGGAAGGGTAACTTTCTAAAGAGATTCATTCCCAACTATGCCAAAATGGCTAAAGGATTTACTTGTCTTTTGAAAAAGGGAATTCCCTTCCATTGGGACCAGGTTGCAAAAGCTTCCTTTGATGCTCTCAAAGATATCCTCATTTGGGCATCATTAATATATGCCCCTAATTATCAGAACGATTATTTCTTGTATCTCGCCATTGTAGATACAACCATTGCTATGGTTTTAGTCCAAGAAGAAGATGGGACTGAACATTTGACCTATTATTTGAGTCGTAATCTCAATGATACAGAAGTTAAGTACGTTGAAAAGCTAGCTTTGGCTACTGTTCAAGCTGTACAGAGATTTCGCCATTATATCCTACTTCGAAAGACCACTGTCATTTCGTATTGCAACCCTATGACATACATCTTGTCACATCAATTGTTGGGGGGAATATTCGAAATGGATTGTCATTTTGCAAGAATTTGATTTGGAATTCATCAAATCCAAGTCAAAGAAATCTCTAGTTTTTGTCGAGCTTCTTTGCAACCTTCCCTCTACCACCATCGACTCAACAACGGAACCATCAATTCTAGATGAGTCTCTGTGTCTGATCTCATCATCTAACCATTGGTATGGATATATACTGATCTATATCCAAACCCAAACTTTCCAGCCTGATACCTCTCACTCGCAATAGTGATGTATTCGATATCAAGCCAAAGATTATCTGATCATTGGTGACACCCTTTACCATCGTGGTATCGATACGATTTTACAGAGGTGCCTCACACATGAGGGAGCCAAGAAAGTTTTGAATGATTGCCATTCTGGTGCTTGTTATGGACATTTATCTAGTTATGCTATGGCACAAAAGATTCTTTGTGCTGGTTACTTCTTGCCTACCCTATTTAACGATTGCATTACTGCTCTCAAAAGTTGTCATGCATGCCAGATTTTTTATAGTAAAACTTGATTACCACCTACACCACTGCATCATGTCGCCATTGTTCGACCATTTACAAAATGGGGCATTGACTTCATGATATGTAACCCTCACTCAGTCGGGGGGAATGTGTGTATTATTGTCGTCGTTGACTATATTACCAAATGGACCGAGGTGATGCCTACATTAAACAACAGTGGTCAGACAGCTACACTTTTTTTCTTCAACCATGTCGTTCCACAAGCCATAGTTATAGATCATGGTTCACATTTTTGAAATCACATGATGTCTGAATTAATTGCCAAGTTAGGACTTTCACATGATAGTTGTACTCCTTATTATCCACAAGTTAATGGACAAGTTGAAGCCGTCAACAAAATCCTTAAGCGAATGTTTCAACGAATGATAAGAGTTCACAAACGAAACTGGAATTTAATCCTGTACTCAGCTTTGTAGGCTTACCAAACCTCGATAAGAAACGCAACTAGATTCACACCTTTTTAATTAGTGTATGGTCTGGAAGCAATTTTGCCAACACAATGCGAAATTTCATCATTAAAACTCGCAATTGACTTGTTACCTAACACTTCTGATGAGGAAGCATGTTTCTTAGAACTCATCCATCTATATGAAACACGTTATGAAGCCGCATTGGCCAACGAAGCACATAAGAAATGAATTAAGGCACAATATGAATGCAATGTCAAGCCTTGCATATTCGCAGAAGGAGACATAGTCTTGCTTTATGATCAGGAAGTTGATAAATTAGTAGTAAGGAAATTTGAATGACTATGGATGGACCCCTATATTGTCAAGCATGTTTTGGAAAAAGGCGCTTACGAGTTGGTTGATTATGATGGAATTCCATTGTCATAACCCCAAAACGGGTTGTATCTTAAACGTTACTATGCTTGATTGTGCATAGTGAAAACATTTTATATATGCTTTGATTGTGTGTGTGTGTCATAGTGTGACTTTCAGGGTTTTTATGTGGTTTAGTAATCCACTTTGCATTTGTTGCATATGTCGGAATCTTTGGAACCATTTGTTGGTTATGCTGATGGTGGTAGTCATAGTACACAGAACCTATCTTCTACAGCATGGGCCATATTCACTTGGATATTCGCTCCAAGTGGCGAGTTAGTGAGTTTTCAAGGGATTTTTATTGGTCATTCTATGAACAATATCGTTGAGTATAGTGCATTGATCGAACTCCTCTATGATTTCATTTTTCTTGGAATTCGTTGAATCATCATTAGGCTAGACTCACTACTCATCGTACTACAACTTACGAATGTTTATATTGTCTGAAATCCAACTATTTATCATATGCTCCTTAGAGTTTGTCTCTTGGAAAGACATTTTTATTACATTCAATATCAACACATTTCCAGGAACTTTAACACATTGATTGATTCTTTAGCAAACTATGTGTTAAACAAACATTTACGACACATGTAAAAAGTAAATTTTCAATTCACATCAATAGTTGAATAGGATTACACATAACCATATAAAAACACTAAAAGTAAAATAGATAGATATTTAAAGTTGTTACAAAAATTTGTGTCCAAGACATGTTGGTCATCTGACCTCAAAAATCAAAATGCATATAGTAAATCATCTTAAGTAGATCTAATGATGCTCATGATAACAGGTCACTTCCTGAGCTATCATGCGCAATAGCCTCATCCAATGGCTAGGTACACCAATAGTATGGCACTATAGCCTCATCGGTAACTCCTTGATCCGGACATTTGGTATATCGAGGGTTAACCCCTCTATATGATCTTGCAACTCCGCCAGTGTCTCAGCCAAATCCAAATCCTGGAGAACTACTCTTCCGACATTTGTCCATGTTGGTTCACCCACCTTCTATTGATGACCCATTATTCGAATAGTGCCAACATCTGTATGCATGAGAACATTTTTAGTCTAGTCTTGGAAACATCAAAACAAAAAAAACATGTAAAAACTTAAAAATAAAAAACACATGGTTAAAACATTTTACCTATAGCACCCCATTGAGCAGCCACTGGTAATCTCAAATCTGGATCTCCATGAAAATCCATCCCTACATATGGATGCTCCTCGATGACAATGTTCCGTCGATGGAGCCAACTAAAGAATGCAGGAGGAAATGAGATTAATGACTGACCATCATGTCTAGCCATCAACTCAAACCATCTCTACATCTGTGGATCTCTGGGACCAGTTAAACTCATTGACACATGTTGAGGTTGCATTAATGGAATTCTCTCCAAGGTAAAAATAATCAAGATCGAACCATAGCTAAAAAAATTCATCTTACCTCTTTACTTTGGTCAGCTACTCTTTCATCGAAGAGAGAACTGCCTCACACAAGTTGAATATAGTTGGATCAAGACACTCAAGTGCATACTGCATGTATGATCTGTTCACCAAATGAAGTGTCGCACTACCCGCCAACTTTGTGATAGTGAAAAGGATCATTCACAAGGAAAAATCACGAACATCCCTGATGTATTCTTCCCATATTTTCTAGGTTGTGTAACTGGCCAAAAAAATTGTCGAATGTAGTCCCTCACTGATTCACCCCCATGGACAGAACCTGGAAGAGATAGGGGGGACCATGACTCGACATCCTATAAGGAAGTACATATCATCGATCAATATAGGGAGCACTTTGCCCCTATGTGAAAAGCCTATTCCGCTGGATCCCATGAATGAACTAAGAACTACAATAGTTCTAATTGTTTCCTCATCCTGGACAACCTGAAATATTTGAGTAACCCACAGTCTCTGAGGGCCTCAATAGTGCCAGGATCATTTAGGGCAACCATATCCTATTCTTCATGTTCTCTTTCATGCCAAGTAATAGCCATTCTGATTCAATCAAAGTCTAAAATCAAACCATAGGCTTAGTTAGTTTGCACTTCATGCAAAAAATTGAAGAGATTTTGGGTAAAACTAATGAAATTTTTTTCTAAAATGCACCCTGTGCAACCCTGGTCTTGAGATAGTATGCTACAGAGCAAGTACCCTTCTTCTTGACTGCACTGTAGTGCAGTTTTCAATGCATTGGGTTGCGTTGATCCTAGGGCGAGGTACATTTTCCCTGGGGACCCAATACCCTAAAACATTTGCCTTAAAATGAAAAAGAATGGCCTTAAATGAAAGAGAAGAGGTAGATCTCCTATCTGGTCTTGATGGCACAAAGAATGATCCACATAATCTCCTGCAATTAGTTTTTGAAGTTTGAGGTAAAATTGGTTCAGAGCACAAAAACTGAATGGTAAATGTCGAATGGTAAATGTCAAATGGTAAAAATGACTTGGTAAATTCTTGTTTTATGGTTATTTCATGTTCATTAAATGAATAAACTATAGTTTTCACCTATTTTTACCAATGAAACAGGTATGTTTAATCCGTTTGGTGGTTCTTTGAGCAAGTTTACAGCCGACATAGTGAATTTGATGTGAATGATCGTGAATTGTACTTTTGACCACAAAGCATATTTTTATCTCTTTTTCAACCTCTATTAAACATGGACAAAGGAACCCCCCTCGAGTCCTCTTTAAGCTCTTTTCAAACTTTCAAAATATGAAAATACTACTAAGCGCTTGTCCCTTTCAGCTCGTAAATGAATTGGAAATGACATCTACTTAGTATAAGTTTAACCATTTTCCAGACTGAGATATATTACTTATGAAAAAGGAATACGTCGATTGAACATGGTCAATAGGTTTTCTCTTGTATTATTTTACGCTTTTTCTGACTTGAGAGACAAATTTATGAAAAATAACTTGTGGAGTTTTCTTTTTGTCCCTTTTCAAACTCTCTAAACATGAAAAGGATCGAGCTCTCATTGTCATTACACTCGTTAAAACATCAAATAGTGACAAACTTGTCCATCATGACAAGATCGAGTTTCACCTTCGCTAGGCTCGTCAAAACATCACATAGTGATGGATTCACAAAGGGTGGAATTATACTACAAGCATATGTTATCCTCCTCAAGCTTGTTAAAAATAAAAATAAAGAGGTATTGGTCAGTGATCACTGGGGAAAATGGGAAAATGGATAAATCACTTTATGGTAGCAAGTCACTCTTGAACATGACACTTTCACTCCATGTCTCTGATTATTTGGGTTGGGTTATCTGCTTGATGGTTATCATACCTATGGTCTATCATACCATCCATCACTTTGATTTTGGGTGAATGCTTCTAATTCATTTAGTGTTGCCGACATGTTCAAGAGAAGTCACTTAGTAAACTTCATCCTTTGCAATACTCATAAACCTTCATTTTCATGACCGTCATTCCTGAACATTATGTCGTCATTCACATTCTTTCTTCAAAATCATTACACTCGTTTTGTGTTGTTGATGGGGGATACATCAAGGCCCTCCTGCGACGAGTCGCTTCTTGTCAACATCAGCACATTATCCAAGAAGTTGACTTAGAAACACCCTTCCAATACCTTGAGGCTTGCATACATCAATGGCAAGTTTCTCGCTTCCAACAACAGGTTGACATCATAGACCTTCAACCGAAAGACTTTGTATGGTGTTCAAAATCAAAACATTTATTCACATCATGCAGAATGTACTATAGTACCTTGAGAATCATTATCATTATCAGTGATTTCTCTCGTGTCTGTTAACAGCTTACATCATTGGATGGTAATCAAACGGTGTCTTCCCATGTTCGAATTCAGATCACATTTTCACATGGTTAGACTCGTACTTAAGTGAACAATTGGACGAGATAGAAGACCCCGAATCTAGTTTCATCCATCTGGGCTATGATTTCAGGAGAGTACTAAATCATTTGTACAATGGCTTTACACAGATGGTCATCCTATCATGGGTCTATATCTGTAGACGACTATCTGATTTATGTACATGTAATGAAAAGTTTATATGTTGAGCATGGGTATGCCTTCCCTTGGCAGTTCATGAAAAATTCAAAGACATCATAATATTATGTATTGTAATTGATGCAGGTCATCGTCCGCTTCAGATCCTCCTCATCACATCATACAGCATATCACTCGACAATATCATTTTCGACTTCATGCTTTAGGGGGAAACTGTTATAGGTATATTTGGGAATATCTCTCCTCACATTAAGATCAATACAATTAGGTTTCATCAAACCCTAATTTAGTTGCTACATGCTCTAGAAAAGTCATCAAATTGAATGCTTTCATCCATGGAAGTTTCCTAGCTTGAAACCTTGCTGAAATGCCTCCTTGGGACACTAGCGCAGCCTTGGTCAAGGGCAACTACATTGTAGAGCAGGTAGGCCCAATCAAGCCTACACTACAGTGCACTTAGGCCCACTTTGACCTTCACTAGGCAAGAATGAGCGAAATTGGATAGGATTCTGTGAATATTCCTTGATTCTAGAGCATTCTAGAAGGATGCCTAGCTCTTGTCTCATCCTATGAGGTTGACTTTGGATAAGCTATGGATCAATTACCCCTATATCATCTCATCCCTTTCTCCATGGAAACTAACTCCAATTTTGGAAAACCATTCAATGCCCAATTTATGACATAAACACTTTCATTTCCCTATAAGTTGACCACTCATCATAGTGATCAGGAGGCTGGAATTTGAAGATTATAGAGAAATATTGTTGGTTTGAGATTTGAGTTCATGTCAAGTAATGTTATGTTGCTAGATTGATGTGCTATTGGTGTGATGAGGGTTTGGACTAAGCTAGATGAGTGACACGGGGTTGAAACGCATTGGGCGTAACTCCTCCTTCTACATCAATAAAGTTGTTTGTTCCTTTTCCCATATTCTTGTTCATATCTATGATGCATATACGTTTAAATGTTTTCGATTCCATTTTTTTTATAGTATATAGATCATATGCTTTGATCGTTGTCATCTTCTATTTCTATTGACAAGTACCAATTGAGCGAATTCAGTTTGAGTGGGAGCAACGGGAGCAATTCAAAGGAGATCAAAGGAAGCGAAAGATCACAAGTAGGTTCATTCATCTCATCTATCTATTATAGGAAAAGGTTAAACCACTTTATTTCTATTGTTCTAAGTGTAACTACCCACTTAGGGAAGATGTACTAATCCATAGGTATAAATTCCATATAACAGTGTGTGATAATTCATAATTTTAATCTTGGTCTCACTTTTACCTCCCCCACACTTAGCTAAATACTGAAAAGTTGTTTTCCCGACAAAATTTACCCAACTTAACCCCCTTGAACTGTTCATTGCATAGTAGCAAGGCTTAAGCTTCCCCCTTTCCCCCTGGAACTGCACAATGTGAAGTTCCTACCTCCAAGGACTATGTATTTCATAGTCACAGTGCTTAAGGATTTCTTCCCTTCCCTCCAAATTGTGCAATCCTGCCTCCTAGTCATTCTCTTACTACACATTATGTAGTCTCAATCATCAAGATGACTCCTTGAGTCCTTGGACTACACAAATTTGCAATCCATTGACCAATCTCCCTCCAAAACTATCCATTTTGTAGTCTCAGTGCTCAAACCTAGCCCCTTGACCTCCACAACTATGCAATTCATCTTCCCAGATAGCTTTCTTCTGCGCATTCCATAGTGGCAAGCCTCAGGTCATCTCCCTACCTCCCTGATTTTCACATTTGTGTAATCCTTAGGACTCTCTCTCTTGTACTGCACATTGGGAAACTTCAAAGCTCAAGATTGTCTCACTGAGCTCCTCAACTGATCAGTCTCGCTGCCCAGACCTACAGAACTATGAGTTGCGCAGTATCAAGCTTCATTCCATCACTCCTAGCCCCTAGAACTATGCACTACACAATCCCTAAGGCTTCCTCCCTATCCAGTGCCAAGTCCCACCTCAATTAGTCATTTTCAGAAAGCAAGATATACTAGTATATTTTTAACTAATGTCATCTTGTCATGAGTGGATTTCACTTGCAGGAACTATATCTTAACATGATAGGATGATGCTAGGAGCGGAGAAGAAGGAAATTGTGTTAAAATACACTTGTGAAGTTGAAACCATGAAAAATTCATCAAGAGAGAAGATGAAGGAACACCAGTTTATGATAGAAGACCAAAGTTCAGGACCACATGAAGATTCCATACCATTCAACCCCTTGGAGGGTAAAGACAAAGAACAAAGCAAATCCTTCATGAAGATAAAGTACTGAACATAACTCTCATGCATATTGAAGACAAGCAACAAGAGAAGCAGCTTTCCATTGCTACTTCATCATGGAATCCATGTCATCATTGTCCAATTGTGACTTGTACTAATACCATAACAATGTCATGTGTGTCCATGTGTCTTGCCACATTATTTGTGGATATAATGTTGTAATTATCAAAAGGAAAGGAAAAAATGTAATGTGTGGAAGTCTAAGAGTCATATGTGGGATATGAAAATTCAAATAGTCATATATGGACAAGACATTCTTTAGGAAAAGTCCAAATACATATTTAATTTCAAAGGTCACATTAGAATTCAAAGCATCATGATGGAAGCTCAAGAATCATGGGGATATGAAAGGTCATTCCTCTTTTTATAAATACACCCTCATAACTCAAGAAAAGGGCTTTTGGAGGTTTGGCTTTTGGAGAGCTAGCCTTAGCTTTTCCAGCTTATTAGCATAGGAGAGAAGATAATTCTTTGGAGAAGTAAGAAGTGACTTAATGTTCCACTATTGCAGTTGGTGGCTCACCATTGTAACTGTGTAGTTGAATCTTTCACCTAATAGCTAGAAGCTCATTGAGCCAACACACTTTCATGTGTATGTTGTAAATGTTGTAAGATTATACTTTGAATGTTTTTGAAATATGTTTTTCTCATTTGTACTAAATAAATCGAACTATTTTAGTGGCTTTGGTGCTTATATTATTGAATGTGTGTTGTATTTTCTAGAATGTTCATTGTGTGTGTGTGAACTATTTCACTAGATAACTAGTGAACCTTTCCTTTCTCTCATGTGTCTCTCTTAATATGGTACACTTACTTTCCTTCTAGATGCTCACTTTTATTTTCCTCTTGTGAGAGTCTTCATTTACACATTGCAACTAGTGTTTCACAGTGTCAACTTGCTTGTTGATTCCAAAGGTTATGTGCATACTCTCTTATGTGATTCATTGCAGCCAAGGAAAACCTTACAGTTATGGTAGTCAGGTTGATACTCCAAATGGGGCTCCTACAAAAAATGGTGTGGGGTCTAATTAGGACTTCACATCGGGGAGACCCCCTTGGTTGACATATTTCTAGCACCATTAACAAATGGTGCTAGAAGGAGAGCCAGATGAAAAGTTGTGCCTGTTGAGTTTGTATTAAATATCTTATTCTTAAATGGTTCTTTCTCAAATCATATTCCTGGGGTGTTTTTCCAATAGATCATAGGGTCAAATTTTAATCCCCGAGGAACCTTTTCATAAATTGTCTCAATTAATGTTTGATGGTTAGGGTGAAATATCCATAAACGATCATATATTTAATTTTCTCTAGTTTGTGAATTCTATGAAATTGATTCTGAATATGATGCTCTTATACTTTTCTTCCTCACCCTTGAAGCTCAAGTTAAATGATGGTTTCATAACTTACCATATTCTTCCATCCACTCATTTGATTAATTACTCAAAGAGATTCATCAATCCTTTGATATGTATGATTATCAAGATGTTTTTGAAAGAATTAATAAACTAAGAATGAATCCTAATGAATCAGTTGAGGACTTTGCTAACTAATTCCTTCACCTATGTTATGAATTTCCTAAAGAAGATACGGATTTGGATTTATTTAAACAAAATATTGAGCTTTTGGTTTATATCTCTTTGCATGTGATTCTGAACCCCTTGATGATTATGCTCTGCCAACTTTCCAAAAAAAAGACACTGCTAATTTCAATGAAGGAACCTATTATTCTTTGTCCTCCTCCCTTTTTTGTGCCTTGTGTTGAGACTATTCAAATCAAAAAATATGATAATCAAATTGTTGATCAATCTCTTCAACCTTCATCTACTTCCCATGATCCACATCCAATGGAGGAAACCTTGGAATGGTTCTTTGAGCCTAGGGTGAAGACTGATCCTTCCATTCCTCAAGATGATATTAGCAATTTTAAGCTCAATCTTGAATCCGGTTTGATTGAAAGTATTACTTCTTCAAGGGACACCTGTCATCGGCTATCAGCTACATGTCATGACTCTTTGTGCCTTGATCTACTTGATCAATTTTCTCCACCATCTAGTTCTTCATACTCTCCTGATTTTCAAGTGGCTAGTTCAAATTGTGATCAAGTACAAAGTGGTCACATTAAATGGGTAGAGGAGTAGAAAAGTGAAGATTATTTCAATATTTTTTCTCCTTTTCAAAGTCCTCCATGTGAGGATGGTGCTTCTTCATTCTTGGTTGATTTTGAATCTAGTAACCTTAGTAGTCAATCAAATGAAATAAGTTTCCTTAATCAATCTAGAGTATTGGGAAACCATCATTATGATTATGATGATTCCTTTGATGATAAATTCCCAAGTGCACCTACTGATCTTTCACTTTCCCAAGAAAATTTTGATTTGAAATATCGAGAGCTTGTTTCAGTCAAAGAAGATGTTCTCATGGAAGATTCGGCTTCAATTCCTCATTCTTGGTGTCTTATTGCTTATATGTCCTTCTCTTATGATCTCCCACTTGATAAGCAGAATTATTAATTATCACAAGGTAGTAAGGTCATCCATAATGAAGAAGTGAGCAAACAAATCATTTAGTATCCATTCTATCCCTTTTCATTTCCAATCTTGCATGAAGAAAATCCTTCTATTGGGGTTACTCAAGAGATTGATCCAATATATCCATCCTTAGATGTTCAGTTAGAAGAATCTTTTGACTTGAGTAAGTTGGTTGTTGAAGTTATAAAATTTGATCAAATCAGTGATGTAGATGGCTACCATTTGGACAATAGTGATCTGGTTGAATTTATTAACAGAATTTTTCCACACACCATGCATGATTTGATTCAATCTTCATAATGGGATTCTACAATCTTTGAAAGTTTTGGGACTCATCAGGGAGTCAAGACACTTCAACTTTTGTTGATGATTGTTCTAGCCTCTCACAACTCTGGTAAGATCCTCAAACTAAATCAGATTTGGATTTTCTCACAAAATTCTTTCGTTAGCATGGTTTCACTGGATGTAAACTCCCTCTTGAAAGATATTTGTTATTTTGGATATGGCCCTTTTAACTTTCAAGATTTAATTTCTAATCAGATTGAAGATTCTAATTCAGTTAGTTCATCTTCATGCAAATATCTTGTGCTGAATTCAGTTTTGGAATGTATATCTTTCATGGATGCATAGATCTATGAAACTAATCATTTGAAATATCATCATTGGTTGAAGGACTCACGCCTATCAGGTTCTTTTGAAAATAATTAGCTCCTAGTTTTTCTTTTGAATGTTGTACTACTAATAATTTTCTTCATCACACCAAAAATCCTCTTGAGTGTTACTAAATGTTTGAGTTATTGGATGAATCAAGTTCCTCCTTTTCATCCTCTACATCTTGACTAGTTTCATGTATTTGCTATATTGACATTCCTTCAAAAATATTTTGATGATTATGATGTTATTATAGTTTGTCACCAGTTACAAGGGAATGGTTTGTTACATTCATCATGTGATGAAGATGATTCTATTATTCAAATAATTCGTAAAGTTGTTCAAATTGATCTATCTTTATTGTCTATTAATCTAGAATATTACGCTTTAATCAATCCATATGATCATAATTTTTTTCCTGAACATTTTCATGTAGCTTATCATTCTCTCACCAACATATCCGATGGAAATTATTCTACATCCTTTGATATTTATGGTTTATCATCTCACTATTCAGATACTTGTCAAGAAGTTGAGGCACTTTATCCCTCATTGATGGTTATGTCAGGCCCTCATTATCTTGGCAAGCCTTCTGAACATGATCAGTTTCATTTTCCCTCGCAAGATTCTCATCTTAATCCCATACCTTTAATTGAAAATTCATCTTTTAACTGATTTCAAGGTTTTAAAGAAGATTGTTTTGCATTTCATGATCCAAACTATGGTCAATTGAAAGTATCATACTTTGCAATACATTTTGTTAATAACAAGATTTTATCTTTTCTCATGCTTTCTAAGGAGGATATTACAGATGGAGATGAATTCACAAGAAGCTTCTAAGGTTTTTTTGATGTTGGTTTTCATTGAAAAGGTAAAATTGCAAGTTGGTTAGAAGAAGTGGCTAGACATATCTTTTGCTAACAGGCAAGGCCTTCAATTTGTTATGCAAGTTATTCAATATCTTATCTTTTCTATTGTAAATTGTTTTAAATCCATTTTAGTTGCTCGTATCTTTGTGTATGTATGTCAAGAGTAATTACAATGGCTAATTTGGAAATTTAATTATACTTGACCCTAACCTTCTAGTTGGTTAGGTTAGGTGTAGGTCTAGCTACATACTAGTCTCCCTTGCACACTCATCCTGCACTCGCTCTATGTAGTCTTTCTTGTGTTTTCTTACTTTTGTCTTGCATCCTATTTTCAATTTAGCCTCCATTTTCTTCATCCTTTTGATTTTATTTCTTAGTTGTGTATTTTCCCTTATTTTGGGTTTTATTTAATAAAACTTTGCATGAAGGATGTTCCCTTTGGGTTGAAAGACAATGTGGAAACATTTAACAAGGGAAATTGTGACAATGAAAGATGCTTGGCTTATTTGTTATCCTCTTCTCTATCCTGGGTTTATATCTTTGGATAAATGATGTTTTAGTGGAAAATACAATCCTTTCATGAGGAAATATTTTTGTAGAACCACGATACTCGTATCTCTTTTAGGGACCTAATTTCTAAGCTCGGCGTTGTGGTGTTTCAGTGTTTTGCATGTTGATCCAATCAAGTAGAGAAGGAAAAGGGGAAAATCTATAGCGAGAAAACCTATATCAGAGGTAAAAATATGTTTTGCTAAAGGGACAAACTATTATGCTCTCAATAACCAAGGATCCCTCTTCCACCCCAGTGAAATAATAAGTGTTGAAGCACAGTCCTATAAATATATAAAATAAATAAAGGGTGAAAGAAGATAAAGACTTCCTTCTTCCACCCTAGTGAAATAATAAGTGTCGAAGCACGGTCCTATAAATATATAAAATAAATAAAGGGTGAAAGAAGATAAATACTTCCTGTGCAGAGATATGAAGCAAGTAACTTCGTCGAGGTATTGTCCGAGCTTGATGGAAGCAAAGAAATGATTTTTTGGCATTATGGTATGCATGGATCCAGCTAGCTCATGTTGACATTGGTTAATGATGGAAGGTATCTCATTTTAGAATTGATGTCAACCCTTGTATCCTAGCTTATGTCTTGATGTCACTCGTTGTAACATGGTTACAGTTGCTTGAGTTAGCATTAGGATGATTATGTTGGCATTAATGTCAACAACATGATGTCACTCATGTTGGTTAGATGTTGGAATTGGTATGGTTTATGGTTGATGACACACTAGAAAACTAGGTCTTCATATAGGTCTTCATGCTTTTTCTCATGGAGTTGACTCATTGTAGTGTGATGGCCCTATGTTGATGATGGAGATGTGCTACAGAGTATTGTAGGTATGTTAGAGGTTTTGCAACTTGTGGATATATTTGTTGGAGAATGGAGGACTTGTTGGCACTCTTTCCACCCTTGTTTGTTGGCCTTTTAGATCAACTTGGATAATGACACTTGGGATACATGTTTAATACACTTGCAGATGTGTCAGAATCTATGTCAAATGTTTGGAGGCTTGTACAGGTTCTTGGAGAAGAAGAGAAATAGTTCCAGGAAGTTTGGATCCAAGAAGAGTGGAAAACTTGAAGTTTTCTGGGCATATGCTAGTTTCCTTCATAGGAACAACACACATATGTAGGTTTACTTCATAGGAGTAGTGTATACATTATGGAAATGATTTTTCCCCGCACTCCTCATGTTGATTGGGTAAAGCTTGACTTGGTAATTCCCATAAGCTTTGAAATTAATTAGATAAGATAGGAAATAGTTTGAAAAGGTCCTCCAATTATGTGAACAACTTAATTGCACAAGTAGTGATGTTAGTGGATTTATTTGGTCCAAATTGTACACCCTTAATCCTAGCCTCAAGCTCAATTTTTCCCTACGCGTTTTATATTCTTGTCTTTGGATCTTAGTGGTTGTTGTTGGTGTGTAGAGGAGAGTGTGTGTGTGTTAGAGAAGGTTTCATACATTGATTAAGTTTTAGATGTATTAGAGAGAATAATTTCTTTAGTGTATGATTTTTAATGGCTACATAGTGAACAGATCTGAAGCATACTACAGAATAGATCAGATTTGATGTTGCTATAGTAGAGATTGTTTGGAGAATTGTTGTATTCTGCTGGAGTATATTTTGTTGGTGATTCTCACATTTATTTTGTGAGAGATGTTATTGCATTTGGTACATAGTCATTGTGTTGTATGTTGTTAATTGTAGTATGCAACTATTATATTCTAATGTGAGAGCTTGATATCATGATGGGTGATGGTATTTCAGATTTGATGTGGCCACTATTTTTCTAGTTTTGAGAGGATATGTTTATGGAGTTTATATTTTATTTGATGATGCGATTGTCTCGCTATTAGAGTTCGTATTGTAGATCTTAATCAATATGAGCATAAATTCTTGGGATCTAGTTTGAAAATAGACAAAAGGAGGTCTACATAGAGTACAGGAGGAGTGACTTCATAGATGTGGAGCAACAATTGTGAAGTTCCAGTAAAAGGAGCAGTTTCTCAATCCAATGGTAGTTGGATAGTCCAATTGGAGTTGGGGGAGGATCGATTGATAGTGGTGGCTTTAAGAGTATGGTAGTTCGTAGATCCATGGATAACATAGTCTTCTGAGTTGATCAGTAGAATCAATTCTCCAATCTAATCGAAGTCAATTGATTGTATATGAAGTTGAGTCTCCTAGTTGATGGGAGTCAACAATCTATGTAAAAATACTATATTTTCTTTATAGAAGATTCAAAGCAGTGCAGTAGTAGCAAGGGTGGTATTTTTCCCAATGAAGTGTTTTCCACCAGATATCTTGTGTCTCATGTGTTGATGATTTCTTGTGTTCTTGTTCATGGTTATGTTATTCATATGGTGTATTTATTGCTTATGATTTATGCATAGATCTGCAAATTTTTAATGAGTTTCTGCTCATTAGTGTGTGTGATTCAATAATGTAAATAAAAGACAAATTTTGGTAATAAGTCACAGTATTGATTCACACCACCCCCCCCCTTGCTCAGTAGTGTTGAAAGGTTTCCAACAATTGGTATAAGAGCAGGGCTCTTAGTTGTAGCTTGATCATTGGAGAGTTAGATCTAGGGTTTGTTTGGTAGGAATTTAAAAAAAAATCAGAATGGGCAAGAACAAGAGGAAACAAATTTAGAAAAGGAATGACCTTCAAAAAAAGGAAGCTTGGTCATAAGAGTATCATCCTCCTAGTGCAAGCAGTTCAGAAAATAATGTGTAGAAATCAGAGGATCAAGAACCAAAGGTATTGCAACAAAATGAATCCAAATATATAATTGTTAATGATTTTCTTTTGAGTTACAATTTTGAGGATTCAGATTTTGATCATGCTAAATTTCCTAGTGGAGATTAGAATAATATTAAGGTTCTTAGAGCTAATATTTCTAGACTAATAGTTGCATGCAAGGATCAAGGAAAAATTTATAGATTTGTGATGATAAGGAGGCCAAACTCAAGGAAGAATTTGTCAGCTTAAAGATTAAGTTGGTTGAATCAGAAAAAGTTGAGGAAGGTGTGAGGAAGAAATGTCAAGTGAAGGTAGAAGAGGTTGAGAAAATAGAAGTTGAAGCGGTTTCCTTGAGAAAGAAGCGGAATATGGAGAAGAGTATCATAGCCTTGGATAATTTTCTTGAGATCCAAAGATCACCATTGTATAAATCTAGTCTTGGATTTCAAAAGGGTGAGTCTAGTTTGCATGCAGGCCAAAGTAACAAAGAAGAACCCAAGAAACCTATAGCAAAAAATACCAGTAGCAAAAGTTAGAACCAAGAAAATAAGAATCAGATCCAGCAACTGAGTAGCAAATAAAAAAACCAACAACAATAAATATATAAATAAAAACAACAACAACAACAGATAAAGTAAATATCAAGGATCATCTACATTCAGAAGACCTTTTTCTCCTAAATATGGTCGTGATACCTCCATTAGATTTAAAAGGAAGCAAAATCCTTTTATTCCTTTGATGCATGACATACAATGCTACTGTCACAAGTTTTGGCATATTGCAGAAAATTGTTGACGCAGAACGTATAGATCACATCACTAGAGATTGTAGCAATATTAGCAGCCAAGGAGATTAGCCAACAGGTATAATTATGCTTTTTATGTTTATTGTCACTCATGTCACTTGTTTCTCCATAAGGCATGTGATTTCATATCTAATCAATGGAGGAGAAGCACATTTCATGCAAGGTTTATATTTGGTATGAGTAGAAGAAGTTTTGATCCTCTTGGCCATGTGGAGTGTTATATATGCCATCATTTTGGATATATGGAAAGAGATTTTTTGTTGCTCTATTACTCAAGGAAAATTTGACAAAAGTAGAAAAGACAAAGAGGACCTAGCAGAAAACCAGTTAAAGAAGAAAATAAGTTGATTAAGGAAGAAAAGAAGCAGCCAAAGACCGTATGGAGAAAGGAGGAGCAGCATCTATTCATGTAGTGAAGAGCATTCCCTTCTATAGTCCATCATTATTTCATGTATATTCATAAAGGACTGCTGAATTCATGAGAGGTGCATATACTCAGGGGGAGCGTATGATAGAGTATTGCCATAGCCTATGATGATTTTTTTCAGCCTCATGTACATTCAGGTCCACAAGATCATCCTGTCTATTAGAGATATATAAACTTGGGGGGGCTATGCATGGCATGGATATTCATGATTTGTTTTGTCTCTTTCACTTCTTTTCATTCATGTGATTGTAGCAACTCTATATGTATTTTCATGAGTAGAAAAAGATGCATTTTCAGCCATATATATGCTTTTGGGTTTACTGACAAGTTGGTTGAAAAGATGTGCAGCCATGCATAGATTGTGATCATTACTTCAGGATGTATTGAGATGACTTTTGGCATGGACCAGCCATCTATATGTTGTTATATGATGATTATTACAACCATGTATTTTTTATTTTTCCATCATTATGTATTGGTTGAGAGTCTAGTCAATAGTTGTTGAGTCATCATGGTGATAGGCTTGTTTTGGAGGAGTATTATGAGTCTAATTTTTCAGCCATGTGTATGGGCTAATGATGATGTAATATTCATGACGTATTATGTAATTGAGTCGTTGGTCCATAGGATATGATCATAGCAGTTATGTATTTCATTGGAAATCTATGTATAATGCTTATGAAGCCATGTACTTGTATTGTACTATCTTTTGGGTCATATAGTCATGAGTCATGATGTCATTTAATAATCATGTATGAGGTATTTTGTATCATTTTGATAGACATGCATATATCATTGTATGTCATATGAGTCATGGTCATGTGGATATTTGGTTCATATGGCGCTTATTCTTGGCAAGGAAGCAATGTTTGTAGCAGAAGCGGTTCATTGCATGTTGGAGTTGCTTTGGAGATGGCATGTGTTTAGAGGGAGAATCTATTTTCTCTTGTTACTTTAGCCATCCATTTGTTGGCTTTATGCTCCGCTTGGAGGTGTCATGATGTGCCTCATGCTATGCCATGACAGTTGGGTTATTGGCCTCATGTTATGTTCAAAGCTATTTGGTGGTTGTTGTTATGTGGTTTCTATAGATATGTTGGATGATGCACATGTGCATGTTGTTGCATATACTTTATGTTTCTCATGATTACTATTATGTTGTTTAACATTGATGTTGCTTATGGTTTCCTCATGTTGGAAAATTGTTTCTTGCTACTAAAGGTTGTTGGTTGGTATGTTTCTCTAGATGATGATTGGTCTATTTATTGCGTGTTGACACTGATGTGGAGAGACATGGATGATTGTTTATGTGTATTACATTTCATTAATGATATTTTCTCCAGTATTTATCCTTCATTTTTGTTTCCTTATCATATGGAGTTGATGCTTTTCCATTGATGTCAAAGGGGGAGTGATAATGGATGATGGTTTGAAGTTTGTGTATGGTTTCCATCAATGCCGAAGGGGGGTATTGTTGGCATTATGGTATGCATGAATCCATCTAGCTGAAGTTGGATGCTATAGGGATTAATGCACAGGTGTTTGATGATGTAGAAACCCTCAAGGATCTTCCCGAGATCCTTGGCAGACTGTCATATTAGCTGCAACTTTCACAAAGATACATGCATATCTATGTTAAACAAATGAGAATCAAAGCAGGAAGAAGGACTTATTACCTCAAGTCTTGGTGTGGTGTTGCTGAAGAGGGAAAAGTAGCAAGGCAGAAGACCCCTTAGCTAGCTCCAGATCAAAACCTGCACATAGATAAGACAAGCATAATATCATAGCATATAACTTTGACAAACAATGCATTAACAAATAAAGATATCTAATTACATGTATCTAAGCCACTCATAATAATGACATTGCACAAATATGTAAACATATTACACTACCAACATTGTGGAGTGGACAACACAATTGAAGTTCTATATTGATGTAGAAAAGAGTGATTACAACCATCAATTGTATCAACCTTTCCTTACTCCTCCAACTCCTCTCTCTCTCCCTTCTTAACCTCTTGATATGCCTTAGTCAGAGACTATGCTCGACAGTAAAATAGGTAATCCTTTCAAATGTTTTGACCTTCTTCAAACTGGCCCTAGCCTCTCATATATATCATGAGAGGATAAGCCTTGACAAATCCTTCATGAGTTCCATTAGGAAAAATCATTGATGTTTCCATGCCTTTGTTCTCTTTCCCGTTTGTAGACTCCATTGGGAATTAGTAATTCCTCCAAACAGGTCAAGTTCTGATGTTTCCCTACTTTTGTGAGCTGACATAGGAGAGAATCTTGGGATATTTCTCAGTCAACTCATTCCTTTGACCCATAGAAGCTCAATTACATTTACTAACACCCTTATCGAGGTAAAAAATAGAGTTACCCTAAGCACTAATGCACCCTTAGCCTTTCTAGGAATATTTATAAAGTAGGTTATTAGTTCCTAGACAGTGTTAGCTTAATAAATGGCCCTATGAACTTGGTCAGCCCTTCAGTCATCCATTCTTCTCCTTTGAGTTGATGAGGAGGTCATTTTCCTATATAATATATGCCCCCTAAAGTGTGAGATCAGAGGCAGCATGATGGCCGAAATGGTTTCTATATAACTGTCCTTTTCTTTGGAAAAAAGAGAGAGAGGATCAGAGCTTCGGGAATACTAGAAACCTGATACAAAACATATATAAAAAAAAAATCTAAAATCATGTCTTGAGTTGGGCATTCCCAAGCTCAGTAGCTATGTCAGATTGATTTCTCAACAAAGAGATATGACGATCATGGCCGCTGATAAAAACAATGTGGATCTTGTGTCATAATAATATCATTCTGATGAATTGTCTCCAAATAACAATAAACACAACTTGGGAGAGGAAACAAGCTTGATTGATGTAATCCTCTACCCAAGTTCTTGATTTTCGTTTCACCATAACTTCATAGTTCGATACATGTGAATAAAGGCATTGAGGTTGAACATGTATGAAATCGTCTAATTACCAATCAATAATGGAGACTGTTAACAGATGCGAGGATGACCACCGATAATGGTGATGGTCTCTAAGATGCACAGTACAATCTAGAGAGTGTGAATAATGTTTTTGTTATCAAACACTCGTAGAATCGTTTAACCAAGAGACAATAATGAAAATCCCTACCCAAACACAAGGTAACTTGCCACTGATGTCTGCAAGTTCCATGGCACTGAAGTGTTTCTAGGTCTGCTTCCTAGATAGAGTGTTGAAGTGGATAGGAAGAGACTTGTCGAAAGGTAGGAAATAATGTATCCTACATCAGCCAACATGAAACGGGATAGGAATGATTGTTTTTTGAAGAATAATTTTGAGCATTGGTTCAAAACGACGAGGGGCATGATGGAAGAATATGCTTGATGGTTTGATGGAGGAAATAGAAGATAAAGGTTTTCCTTTGAACAATAGAAGGCACGACACAATGGTTTTAACCATGTAGCACTAGACTCATGAACACCAAAGAGTGTTAGGATACAAAGATGTAAGAACATCGGGGTATATAAGCTAAACTCATAGGATGGTAAGGTTCATATTGAGAGGTTGTCACAAGGAAGGTTTATCTGAGGGAGTGCCATGTTCAAGGGAGTGACTGCTGCCAAAAACTCTTTTCAAAATACTGACATAAAGCAATTGTATTGTCCACTTCCCCATTTGATTAATTTAGTGAATCTAGATGCTTAAACTCATTGGTATTTTCATGTTTTAAGAGTCTGAAAGATCGTAAAGCGTGACTCCATTCCCTATCTGATTATTTTAATGAATCCAGATAGGAAAACTCATTGGTCTTTTCATGTTTCAAGAGTCTAAAAAAATCGTAAAGAGCGATTCCATTCCTCATTTGTTTTATTTAATGAGTCCAGATGGGACAAGTTGGTGGTCTTTTCATATTTCGAGAGTCTAAGAAGATTGTAAAGAATGACTCCAGGGTGGTCCCTTTGTCATAGTGTTTAACCGGTGCGATAAAGGTTTAATTGTATACCTGAAAAGGTTCATTTTCTGTAAGTTAATCTACTGAGTCTAGATAAAGAGATAAAACTACACTCAATAGATGTTTGCCTCATTTTGTTACGAGTACTAGGAGACAGACTAAACTCATTATTCGTCATGAATTTTTAATGAGTCACGCAATGACAAACTCAATAGATCTTCATCAAATTTTAACAAGTCAAATGAAGACAACTCAAGGTATCTTTTTTAGTTTAATGAGCGAGGAAAAATAGTTAAAATAACTTCTCATTCCTTCTTCGTAGAATTAACGAGCCCAAAGAAGGGAAAATCTTGGGGATTTTTTAATTTAAGAGCAAGGAAGAGTCCCAAAAAAGAAAGCACTCATATCATCGTCGTAGAATTTTAACGAGCCCGATGAGAAAACTTAGGGTTTTTTTTATTTAAGGAGCGAGAAAAGTTCCTAAAAGTAATGCTATGCTCAAAGCTTCTTCCTAAGTTTTTAACGAGCCTGAAGAAGTAACTTTGGGTTTTTTTCTATTTTATGAGCGAGAAAAAGTTCCTAAAAAGAATGCTCAGTCTATCTTTTTTAGTTTAGTGAGCTAGAAAAAGAGAGAAAAAGAGTTGCTCAAACCACCGTCGTAGGAGTTTAACAAGCCCGATGACGAAAAAATCAGGGATTTTTTAGTTAAAGAGTGAGAAAAGATCCCATAAAAGAAAGTGCTCATTGAGAATCAAACACAGTGATTTCTGCAATTCAGCCCTGAAGATCCTTTCATCAACATGAGTAATTTCTAACCACATGGAGCCATGGCGCCTAATAAATATCATAGGAAATGGACTACTTCTACTTTAATGACTTCAATTGAGATGATTCATGTCCCAAAAGTGACTATAAAGTATTTTTTGAGCCTCCACTTTCACCATTTTCATCATTTGAGAGCTATGAGAGCATTTTGGAGCTAAAGAGGAGTAGATCTTCCATGGACGATTGCGGGCGATCCGGGCAACCATTCGATTTGTCATCTGTCCCGGGTAGATGCCAAAACTTTTATCTTGCATTATTTAACCTTTTTTAGCTACATTGGGGGTGCATTTTTAGAGATTTTGGGAGCCCTAGTTCTTTAACTATGCCTAGCGCCCACTTGTAGGCCTGTAGAGAGCATTAAATGCCATTTGCGACCTGGAGGAGGGCATTGATCCTCCCTGTTTTCCACAAGGGGGTGAGTTAGTGCATGAGGGCGCACTCTAAAACCCCAACAAGTGTTTTCTTAAGCTTTATTTCCCCATTTGCATTGATTTTTGGGTTGATTTATGCAAGTTTTGAGCCACCATGACTAGTTTATGGAGAGAACGAGCCCATGATCGACAAGAATTAATTATGTGAAATGATATAGCTTGTATACTTGCATTGCACTGATGTGATTTGATGAAATATGCACAGCTAGACCTGATGAATGGTCAGGAGGAACTTTTGAGTTGGATCATTCAGTGTTACAATGAACATGAAGGGGTGTTCAGTATTGGGGACCATGAGCTTGCAATTGACCGAGATGACATCTATTTTCTGACAAGTTTGTCATGCTCTTTCATGCACAAGAGCATGATAAATCTGATTGGTGGCAAGCCTGATCTCTGATCCACCTTAGAACTGGTCAGAGCTTATTACATTCTTGAGAATGGCCTTATGAGCAATAGGGTCCCTATAGAGCAGATCAGATCCAGGTCTATGAGAGTTATATTATGGATGATTTTGTGCTTGGTGGGGTCTAAAGTCCCCATGTCGTGACAAAGGCCCAACTGTTACTTGCCGTTGGTTGTGTTTAGTTGCATATCTTCAACTAATGTGAGGCATTGCTTCATCAACTGAAGGCGAAGTTGACTGCATGTAAGACCCAGGCCCAACAGAGTTTTGGGTATGGTACTCCCATTGTATCCTTTATACTTGAGAGGGTCCCATTTATGCGACCATGGATGAGTTTAGGTCCACTTGATTCGAGAGATGCTAAGCAGAGGCGATGGGCATCTCTCGATCCTCGCACTAGAGGAGGGCCCATCTGGCATTTTTTGAAGAGGATTTATTCAAATGGCTCAATGGTCATATCGTGATGATAAATGATTATGCCTACGAGGGCGTGGACTTCACAGATGATCCTAACTTGATTTTTCCACCTGGTACAAACTGGGGGCCTTAAGGTAAGAAGTTTTATTGGGAGTACTTAAGTATTTTTAAGCTTTTGAATGTTTATGTTATGTTTTTATTGATTTTATGGGTGAACTAGTACTGACATGAATATTTTTTCTTGACACAGATGTGGCACCAGTGAAACCTGTAGGTGAGCCTTGCCAAGTGAGGTGAGGTGGGCAACTACCCAAAGGTGGGGACGATGCTCAGAGTCTTCGTGAGGTTCTGAGGAACCTTGAAGGACTTAGTATGGGTGTGCCCCCCCTTCCTATCAGGGAGATTCCCGCTCACATGCAGCGACACACAGTTGGTGTGCCTGAGTGGTTTATGGTTCCTCTTCAGAGGATAGCTAGAGTTGTATTGTCTTTTCATGAGAAGTAGGCTCTATTAGCAGGTGCATGGTATAGCCAGTGGGTGTTTATAGCTAGGCTTAGTATCCTTTTTGTACTTAAAAACACCATAGTTTTGGGAAATTTTCTGATGTAAAATACTGGATTCGATATATCTAGATATATATACTTGTTATTTTATGATGTAAATGTTTTTTAAGTGTTTTTGTAAATTTTTAATTGTGTAAATATTTACTTTCATACATGTATCTATAACGAATGAGACAGATGCCAATCTAACACATAATTTTCCAATGAATCAACAACTATATTAAATTCTCAAGGAATGTGTTCATATGTAATAAACTCAAATTGACGTTCCAAGAGTCATACCCTTAAATAATGATGTAAACAAGATTGGATTATCAATTTGATAATGATTTATCAATTGCATAAGGACAAGCTAAGAGTCTAACCTGACCACCAGATTGGTTATGTCCCAAGATGATGTTTTAGTTAGAAGTGAAATTATGAACATGTACTTAGTAATATTGTTGGTGGCAGTACCAAGAAAGACCCCCTCCGGAAAAAAGTAGTTCTGACTCAGGTGTGTAAATGACCCAAGTAGCTGATGCAATGTGTCGTGTGTGATGACTGGCACCATCCGTGTATCCTGCATATGTTAAGGGTAGTGAAGACATCTGCACAATGAGAAATATGTATGAGACAAATACTTCAAAAAATAGCAAAAAATGTCTAGTCATATAAAAAAGAAGAAAAACTTATAAATACATAAAATTGCAAAGCACATTCCTGGTGCAGTACTAGGCATAATACGTGTTCAGATAAAGCCCGTTTAAGGGCTCAGCGAGTGAGATGCCTTCCTAGTCCTGAAGTTCATATGCCCCTTTTGAGAGGGCCTTCATGACAACATATGGACTGAGCCATAAGGGTTGAAGTGTTCCTGCCCCCAAGAGGTCATGTTTTTAATCATAGAGTAAAACAAGATCTCCCTCTTGGTAAGAATGAGGCTTGACCTTTTTGTTGTATTGGGCTTTGACCCGACACTTATGGGCTTCGAGTGCCAATTCAGCATCTCGATGGGTTTCATCCAGTTGATAGAGGTATAGAAAGCGTTCTCCTTCTGCAGTGGTGTCGGGAAAGAGTTCAATAATGATTTGTAAGGAAGGGATCTGACACTTGATAGGTAAAATAGCTTCCACGCCATAAGCTAGCTGAAAGGGTGTAAAGCCTGTAGCTACTTTTACTGAAGTTCATTATGCCCACAACGCAAGAGATAACATTCGATGTGAATTGGTTTTTTGATTCCCTACTAACCTGCGGATCATGGTTTTTAAGACACCATTAATGGCTTCTACTTGGCCATTAGCTTGGGGGTAGTAGGAGGATGATTAGTCCTGGAGAAAACTGAGCAACGATGTTAAGTCAGACATCATGTGATTCTGAAAATGAGACCCATGGTCTATAACGATCGTGTGAGGCACACCGAAGTGACAGATGAAATGATTAAATAGGAATAGCATCGCAGTTTCTCCATCAACCCAGAAAGTGGGAAGGGCTTCAACCCATTTCATGAAATAGTCCGCAACTACAATAATGTAGTTGTGTCTAGCATAGCAAGTGGGGTTGCAAGCGACAAAGTCTATACCCCATTTATCAAAGGGGTCGACAAAGATAACCGGGTGCGGAAGGGCTTAAAGAGCGCACATTTTCTTTGTAAATACTTGACAAGGGTGACATTCTCGGACAACCTTGATACAATCTTTGAACAAGGTTTGCTAGTAGTAGCCTTCATGTAAATTTTTTTGAGTAGTAGACATGCCATAAAGATGCCCGCCACATGCCCCAACATGGTAGTCATTTAAAACATGTTCCATCTCTTCATGAGTGAGGCAACATCAAATAATTGTATCAGTGCCACAGTGATATAACGTATCATTTAGCACTAAATAGTGTTGTGCTTGGTGGCGAATGCGACGATGGTCACTTGATGATAGTTCAGGGTGGAAACGTTGCACTTAGAGGTAGACAAGAATTTCACCATATCAAGGGTCAATAGAGTCGATCAGATAGATAGCTTCATCCAGAAGAGGATCATGGACTATCTTGTTAGATCGACAATGGCAAGATCCGACAAAATTTCGGCGAAGACTAAGGAATTTCACCTTGGCAATGGCGAAAACCAAATCAAATTGTTGGAGGATGACTATCCATTTGGAATATTATCCTCCAATGACTTGACGAGATAAAATATGTCTCATGGGATTCTCCAAAGTGATGATAGTAGTCTGTTGCAGCAGTATATAGTGTCAAAATTGATTGACAGTAAAGACAACTGCCGAGGACATCTTTTCCACATGTGAATATCTGAGTTTAGGCCTAGCTAGGCCTTTCAATAGATAATAGATCACATGCTCACTTAGGTCATCATGAGTTTGAACCAAGACCATTCTAAGAGAGGATGGTGAGGCTGCCAAGTACAGGAGAAAGTCACGCCCATATTTGGAAGCACTAAGGAGTGGGGATAGTATAAGCCCCTTTTTCAAGGCATCAAATGATCGTTGATCTTGATCATCCCACAAGTATGGTACTCCTTTCTTGAGTAGGCACATAAAGCCTTTTATCAACTCAACATAGTTTATGATGAACCGTCATAAGAAGTTTTCTTTCCCTTGCAAATGTTCGAGCTGCAAAATGGATTGTGATGCAGGAAATTGAGTAATTGCATTTACCTTATCGATATCAACCCTAATCTCGTACTTGGAGACAATGAAACCATGTGGGCATCCAAAATCGACAAAGAAAACATATTTATGCAGATTCAAACATATGTTGTAGAACCTACACCTAAGAAAGATTGCTCGTAAGTGATCTAGGTGCTTGGCTCACTTCTTGGAATGGGTTGGAAAGTCATCCAAGTAAGCCTGTACAATATGTCTAATATCATGAAATGTGTATTCCATATCCCTTTGAAATATTGCTCAAACATTCTTTAAACCGAATGGAAGTTTTTGATACGCAAATATACCCCAAGGGAAAATTAACGTGGTTTTGTGTTGGTCTGTCGATTTTATAGTGACCTGGTTATATCTTGAGAAACCATGCATAAATGAGAAGGATTCACAACCAGCATAGCCTTCGATGATTTGGTCGATGAACAGTTTCAGATAATTATCCTTTGGACACATGATTTTCAAGTCTTGATAGTCGACACAAACGCGGATGGTACCTTGTTTCTTATCAATAGGAACCAGATTGGAAACCCATTCCATTAATGGAATGGGGTAGACGAAACCAACACGTACCAATTTTTCCACCTTAGTCTTAATGGATGCAGTTTTGCGTGGGTGGACTGGTCGAAGCCTTTGGCAAATAGGCTTCGCATTGTCATATACCTTGATCTCATGCTCGACAATAGATGGATCTATACCGAGAATTTCCTTGTAAGACCAAGTGAATACATCATGAAATTCCTTAAAAAGGCAAGTGAAGTTTTCAATTTCATCGTTAGTGCAATCAGCTCCAACCTTGATGTTTTCCACAATTCCTGTCTTGACAAAAATATCGATGAGCAATGTCTTTGAAAGATCTCCCATGTTCCCTTCTGAATCCAAAGTTTGGATAGTTGTATAAGGTGAGGGAACAATTTCAAGTGTGTCATAAGATAGGATTTGAATGGGCATCATGTATGAATCTGATATCAAGACACGATTGTGAGATTCCTCCCAAGGTCGTTCTTCAAAACACATGATCTCTTGAATAGCTTCATCCAAAGGTAGGACTTGATTGAGGAGATCATAAGAAGTAGAATTTATGGGAGGGGAGGAGGTATTGTGTGCAATCAGCTCCAACCTTGATGTTTTCCACGATGCCTGTCTTGACAAAAATATCGATGAGCAATGTCTTTGAAAAATTTCCCATGTTCCCTTCTGAATCCAAAGTTTGGATAGTCATAGAAGGTGAGGGAACAATTTCAAGTGCGTCATAAGACAGGATTTGAATGGGCATCGTGTCTGAATCTGATATCAAGACACGATGGTGAGAGTCCTCCCAAGTTCACTCTTCAAAACACATGATCTCTCGAATAGATTCATCAGAAGGTAGGACTTTATTGAGGAGATCATAAGAAGGAGAATTTATGGGAGGGGAGGAGGTATCATTGGTTGTGACCAAAGTGACCGGAGATTTGGATGCAGATTGAATGGCTTAGTAGGACAATTTAGTTGGTGACAACAACATTTTTTCTTCGTAAGCGTCAATGTCTAAAGGTGCCGAGAGGATCCAAGGATCGATTAGTTCATGAGGAATGGATGAAACCATAGAGACCGTCTGTGGAACCGCGGGTGGTGGGAGAGTAAAACAAGCCATCAAGGAAGAGCCCTTCAATAGACTGGTACCGATACAGATGTAAGAGTGAGGTATACCACCCACTAAGGATACAGAGCCATTGGGTAATGGGGAGTAATCTGGGGTGCAAAAGGACAGTTGGTCCACTATTACTGTCCTTCCATCCAATGGAAATTAGAATGATGTGAAAGACAGTAGAAACAATGGCAGTCATGGCGTAAGTCCAACTAGGACCCAAAAATAGATTATCATTGAGATTTCTATCTACGACTTTGATGTCCACCATTACCATTTTCCCACTCAAAGTGATAGGGTAGCTCGCTAGGTAACCTTTTGGGATGAAAGTTTGGTCATCCAAATCTTTAAGGGAATTCGATGGTGGGGATAGGGTTGGAAAACCCAAAGTGAGCCAACATGAATCCGACATGATGCAGGTTGAAGCACCTTCGTCAAAGACAGTTCTATGTGCTCCTCACCCTTTCGAAAATATTTGCACCTAAAATGCAAGGTGGTGTGAAAGGGGAGGTTTAAATTTTTCCATGTCGAAAATTACAAGCATGGAATCCTGAGGGTTGACCTCACCAATTGCCAAAAGTAGATCTTTCCTTTGTGCTGGACAAGTTTGTAATACTTCGAGTGCTAACATAGCTAATGGTTCTTGCACCAAATCTTCTACAATATTGTAGTTTTGGGCAGCACGTGTAGATGTATTATGTGTTGTGTGATGAAATGCCCCTTTTGGGGGCTGAATCGCAAGATCAGTAACCGTCCTTTCGATATGAAGATCGTTAGGCGGCAGTGGGTTTTGACTCGAGGAGGCTTCCTCAACATTATCGACTAGATCTCCATAAGTTTTTGCTCTTGTTTGTAGATCTACCATTTCAAAGGTGTAAATGGTAGATGGTCATTCATTAGCTGAAGGATGATGCAAATAGTCATTGCCCCCTTACGGGGGTTGGGGTTGGTTTGCAATAAGGTGTTGCTACTGTTGAGTAGGGAAAGGGTTGTTTAGGACCGCAGGGGTCCTACCAGTGTCCTTTTTAGCAATGAAACCAATTCATTCTCGGAGATGCGGACAACGATATGTCATGTGGTCTTCCGTATAGATTTTGTTAGGGAATTTGGTGGGTTTGTCCTTTCCATCATCAGAGGGTACAATAGCCTTCTCCTTTGAGTTGTACTGCTTGGTTGACTACTCTTTAGAAGGAGAAGTCTTTTTCTTATTCTTCTTGTTCTTACCACCGAGTTTTTGTGTAGACTACACAAAGTTTATCACGGTGGTAGGAAGAGCAGTTGATTTGGTTGAGGGGTCAACTGACAACTGGGCAATGTGACCGCTAGTTATTTTACAGCAGCCTTGGAGGTAGCGCCGATAATACCATCTGCGTGCGCACTGGATTGCTAAGTAGTGGGAGATTGGAGTTTCTAGGGGCATTGGGAATGAAGTTGTATAAAGTTCCAGACTACAAATATATCAAATCTAAGTTTTGGGCACGACGAATGGATTGGTGTTACGTGACCACACCACCTAAGACGACATCTTTAGCGATTTGAGGGAGAAGATATTTGCAGAACCAATCCGCTAATAGATAGTCTAGGAGGGGAGCTTTGACTAGCCTCTGCCTATGTCTCCATTCATGGATATGATCAGAGATGTGGGTGGCAGTGTCCTAATGTAATGAAGTAAGGAGTTTCATCCCAGTTTCATAACGGATGGGTAGCTAAAAATTCTTTAAGAATTCCAACCCTAGAATGCCAAATGTATTGGCTGACATGCGTGATAACTCAATGTACCACTTAGTTGCATTGCCAGTAAGGGTGCGGGGAAAGAGCCATAGCTAGATACTATCATCCACCATGGATTTGGAAATGCTCCATAAATGATAGGTGGTGATACGCGTACCTGAATCATCCCCTTGTTTCCCTTCAAACTTTGAGATGTCTGTCATAATTTTGTTGGGGATTGGAGACCAAAGTAAGTTGTGATAGATGGCGTCATTGGTGAGTTTATACAACTCAGGGGTATCAAGCATTTCCAAGAAAGGCAAGGTGTTTTATGCCCCCGAATCGGACCAAGGTGATGACATATGACTTGAGGATCCTTGCGGTCCTCTCATCGTGTTGTTCCCAATATTATACACAGGATTCATGGAATAGTAATTTCCTTGGGGTACAATCACGTACTATGGTTTTCCATAGGAATTGTTAGACTGGGGGTTGTAAGTGACCCCGGCATAAGGAATGTCCCCTTGACTCATTTCAGGTTGAGAGTGGGGTGCCCATATTGATTGAGTGGGACCTTGTTGAGGGATCCCACTCGCAATGTAATTAGCTATAGGCACTTGACTGAGATAAGGAGGATTCATGTCAATCAATGATTGTCCCCACTGTCCTGTAAATGGAGGGGGAACTATAACGTTCCCAACCGATATGTGCATATTGGAAACATTGCCCCTATGCATCTGAACCTGGGGGTTGGAAATAAACAATGGATGCCAACCAAACGGGTTGTTGACAGGACCCTTGCTAACCGTGATATAAGGAGCGTTATATGTAGCACTTATCAAAGGTGTAGGAGTTGACTCAAAGGGGTGGAAACCAGTATATATTGGTTTCCACTCATGTTGGGTATCTCGATAGGGTTTGAACCTAGGACAAGTGGGATAGCAGGGTTTGTTATCAAAGGTGTGGTACTAACTGTCGACTAGGGAGGTGGTAGTGGACCAAAAGTGTTCACAAAATCCCACAACCCATTAGTCGTTGATGGGATGGGTGGTGTAGGTCCAACAGAAGACATAGGAGGTACAAATGCAACTAGAATCAAAATTGGTCCCAACAGATTCATGATCGGAGCATTGTATGGAGGAATGAAACCTTCAGTAAAGAAATCATCTGGTAAGATTAAATCATGGGATGTCCAAACTGATTCAGTTTTAGATCTTAGAGATTGATTGCCCAAAGACAAGTAATTTGGTTCATTGGGGCTCGGCGGATCCTCCACAATGAGTGGGGGAAGACCTAACAACCATCTAGATTGACGACAAGGGCTAGATGTAGCCACAGTGGCCGATAAATTTTATCAATAGATTTTATAGTGATATTTATTAAAGTCGTGGTGATAACAATCTGGCACTTAAAAAATAAAAAATACACTAAAGAAATCAATCAACAAGCAGAGGGTATGACCTTGTCTGAGAACCACCATTTGCTAGAGATGAAACCCAATATCACAATGGATAAAAGAGAGATTTGGCCAAATGTATAGTTACAATTACTCTTGAGCTTCGCCCGAACCTCAGATTAAGGGGCCAAGTACTCTCCTGAAGATGAGCACCCTCCCAAAAACCGAAGACATAGTAGGTTTGTCTGTGTTAGGTACTAGGGCAGCCTGCCTCAGTCACCTTGTGTTCATCCCTAAAAGTATGGCTACTATGGTTACCTCAAATCATGGACACTATCAGAAGGGACATAGTTGTAGACAATACATTGTGTGGGTAGGGTACCTGAGTCCCTGACTCAGCTCCGATATCCCCAAAGGGATCCCCGATACATAAAATACCCAAAGGAGATGTATGTGGTCTACCTTCGTTTACAGTCCAAAGTTGTCTTGAATTTAGCTCCAGTTTTACTGGAGTGGTCTCAGAGAGTATGAGTGTAGAAGGATTTCCCTCGTTAATGACACCAGTTTCGGTTTATGATCTTGGGTAGTTAACTCACAACTGCCTAACCCAAGATCCTAGCCTAAACTAATCTATGTTTACTCTAAACATAGTTTTTGATTGATTTTATTAGGTAAATTTTAAATGTACCTCATTAGAGTCTTTGGTGGGGGTGTTGACGTATGAAGTTATATGGGGCTCTGACTCAAATCATGCAAAAACAATGCTTGTAAATTTCACTTTCGATGAAGAAATTGCTTCTACAAAGGGAGAGTCCTTTATACATCAATATATATACCATGCATCAATTTTAGTAAAATGCTAGCACAACCAACAGAACTAACAACACTCACTAACAACTTTTGAAACCAAATAATGCAGATCTAACCAACAAAGCAGAAAACAGTAAAAATTTTGTATTTATCCTTTTATGAAAACAAAAACTTTAAGAAGTAAAGTTATTTTCTTAAAAACAAAAATTATTCAAGAGACATATCAATCAAACAAGCACAGTTGTAGATCCTTAATCAATTTACAAGTAGTTTTCCCAACCCATGAGGTCATAGAGAAATATGTTTATCAAGAAGTGGCTGGCTAACGCTCTATAATAGAGGGTACAGAGAGTTATTTGCTGCACTAATGCACTGTGTGTGAGGCTACAATGCTTTATAAAGCACTTTTTACATAAGAAAACAATGTTAGTGAGGAAAAAGGCTTAAAAATAAGGTTGTGGGAATTAGATCTAGGTCTGAGCATTGAGAGAAGCGTGTTGTATAGTCCTGAGTGGTCAAAAAGGGGTTCAAGAAGTACAAGAAGGCCTGGAAGAAAGAGAGATCTGAGAACTTTGGAAGAAAAATATGAACTAAGTGTAGTCCCCATCGGAGTCACCAATTCTGATATAGGGATTAATGCACGGGTGTTTGGTGATGTAGAAACCCTTGAGGATCTTCCCGAGATCCTTGGTAGACTACCATATTAGCTACGGTTGTCACAAAGATGCATGCATATCTATGTTAAACAAATGAGAATCAAAGCAGGAAGAAGGACTTATTACCTCAAGTCTTGGTGTGGTGTTGCTGGAGAGCACAAAGTAGCAAGGCGAAAGACCCCTTAGCTAGCTCCAGATCAAAACCTTCACATAGATAAGACAAGCGTAATATCACAGCATATAACTTTGAAAAACAATGCATTAACAAATAAAGATATCTAATTACATGTATCTAAGCTTCTCATAATAATGACATTGCATAAATATGTAAACAGATTACACTACCAACATCGCAGAGTGGACAACACAGTTGCAGTTCTATATTGATGTAGAAAAGAGTGATTAAAACCATTGGCTGTATCAGCCTTCCCTTACTCCTCCAGCTCCTCTCTCTCTCTCTCTCTCTCTCTCTCTCTCTCTCTCTCTCTCCCTTCTTAACCTCTTGCTATGCCTTAGTGAGAGACTATGCTCGACAGTCAAATAGGCAATCCTTTCAAATGTTTCAACCTTCTTCACAATGGCCCTAGCCTCTCATATATAGCATGAGAGGATAAGCCTTGAAAAATCCTTCATGAGTTCCATTAGGCAAAAGCAGTGATGTTTCCATGCCTTTTTTCTCTTTCCCATTTGGAAACTCCATTAGGAATTAGTAATTCCTCCAAACAGGTCGAGTTCTGATGTTTCCTTACTTTTGTGAGCTGACATAGGAGAGAATCTTGGTATATTTCTTAGTCAATTCATTCCTTTGACCCATAGAAGCTCAATTAGGTTTACTAACACCCTTCCCAAGGTAACAAACATAGTTACCCTAGGCACTAACATATCCTTAGCCTTGCTAGGAAGCTTTATAAAGCATGTTGCTAGTTCCTAGACACTGTTAGCTTGACAAATGGGCCTGTGAACTTGGTCAGTCCTTTAGTCATCCTGCTCTTCTCCTCTGAGTTGATGAGGAGGTCATTTTCCTATATAACATTGGAATTGGTTCATGATGGAATCTAGCTCATGTTGGCATTGATGTCAACCCTTGTATCCTAGATTATGTGATGATACAATTCATTGTAACATGGTTGCAGTTGTTTGAGCTAGCATTGGAATTATTATGTAAACAACCTCAAAATAAGCCTCTTTGATGGGGAAACCTCCTTTACTTTACACAAATGATTAATCCTTGGATGATTCAAATGAAAAAACATCCTTTCTATATATAGGAGTCTAAGGGGTCACAATATAATTAGAGCCAACATAACAATAATAATGTAAGGGCACAACAATAACAATAGTGAGCTTCTATGTGGCACAATAATAACAATATGGGGACAACATGGGCACAACAATAACAATAAG
>APFE031511188.1:2053-23938 GCA_000404065.3 Pinus taeda
GATATACGTGGTTCACCCAGTTTAGGCTACGTCCACCTCGAACAAACAGTCCTTCCTTTCTATTATCCAGCAAAATGAAGAGACACAACCTACAGCAAATCCGCTGTAATATCCTCTGTCTTTTCTCACAGTCTCACCTCTCTGTTTCTCACCCACACAGAATACACATCTATCTCACAGCCTCAAATACAATGCCCTCATACAAAGAGAGGGGTTGCCTTCTAGGGCAAAAAACCCTAAACTAAACATAAGTTCTACGGTCAGATCATCCGCCTAATGAACGGCCCAGATTGACTAGAAATTACTATACTTTTACAGGGCAATTTTACAGCTGTTTTTAGCTTTGGGGGCGCTGCCCCCGAAACCCCCCGCCAGGGGGGGGGCTCCCAAAGGTCGCAGCCAGCCCCCCTGCAGTGAATATTTTATGGGCGGCATTGCTGCCCCCATTTTGAACTGGGGTCCAATGTGGTGGTACTTTTGAATATAGAAGATAATCAGGCTCCACACCCAACACAAGCATCAGTTACAAAAAGGGAGTTTTATACCCCCATACTGAAAAATGACCAAAAAATGTATAACTATGATCGAGAAATGGATAGCGCTATTACGTTCGTGACGTCGAGAAATGCTTAAACCATATAGATTTTGGCAAAATATGACAAAGTGAAACTTTGGCCCTCCTGCAAAATTCTGCCTCGAACTGCGTGCACTGCCTCCTCCCCTTGGGTGCACTGATAAAATGCGTTTAAATATAAATTCGCCAGTGGATTTTCCAAAGTTGATGGTTGGTTGAGTTTTTTAAGGATCCGGTTAGTATGGAGGAGGTCGAGTGGTCAAACTCACCTCCTCGTTTTTTTATACATCGAAATTTTAAATTTAAACAATTTTTTTTTTTAATAATGGGTTGGGTTGGGCCTGCCTTGGGAGGCCCGCCCCCCATACCTACCTCTGCTAGTTTGAATGAATGAAGGTGGTTGAGGTTGGGTCCACGCCCTAAGGGTCGACCCACCTTAACATATTTTATTTGTTTAAGTTGGGTTGTGGGGTGGCAAGGTCATGGCTTCCCACCCCATTTGTTTGATGTTGGTTTCGTGGGAGGGGCCGGGGGTCGTCGCCCACCCCTCCACCATTTGTTGCATGGTACGGGTTGGGGTGGCGGGGTTGGTGGCCCACCACCCCTTTTTTTATATATATTTTTTTGCTTTTTTTTTAAACAAACTGTGCAATTTTGAAAATTCAGTTTTGGACCGAAGGAGTCATTTTAATGAGGCAATAATTTTGCCCAGAATTTGGCCGAAGTTGGCTAGATTCTATCTGTCAAAAAAAGTCCAAATTGTGCCTTCATTAATCCTGCCCACTTATAAAAAAGTCAACCCAACTCTAACTGTCTCTATCTCCTTCATCCGAACTCAAATTGGAATTCCGTTCACACCGTTGGAATTAGGGCAATGAGCACTTCGATCTGATGTTAAGCTCATCATCTTTCCACCCCTTTACATTTTGAGATTTTTCCATGCCACTGGTGTCTGGAGATCCACTTGCATCATCAGCTGTTGGGATGGATCAGTAACTTATATGGGTGCAGTTTCATCTGTGAGTGCACGTTGCGCCCACTTTTATTTTGGTTCCTGCTGCAACTCATTCATATGTCTATGCAGCTTCATCTTCTTCCTGAGTTGCTGCTTCAACACATGCAAATTCTTCTTTGTTCCATCTTCTGCCTTCACGCGATCTTCATGTTGCGTCGTCACTTCTGTTATGCTCCTATACCAATAGGTTTCATATTTCATGATTGACTTGATGAGCTCTGTAATATGTTCATACCTTTTCTTGTTGCAAAGGTTTTCCATATTTCCAAAAAATAAAAAAATTTAAAAAATGTAAAGAGGGTATACCCTAAAAGAAAAATCAAAGGGTGAAAAGAATAAAATGGTCAAAAAAGTGAAAGAAATAACCCCAAACAAAATAGACCAGGAAAGTGTGCAAGTCCAAATGCCACTACTATTTCATTTTCTGTAATAAGTAATTGTGGGCAGCTTGTTACTTTTGATTCATGAAGAGTCAAACTGTTTAAAATTGGCTCATTCATTTTTCAATTTCATGCTATAGAATAGAGAATAAAATCTGACCAAACTGTTTAAACTTGGCATATAAGTAGATAAGTAAAGTAAATAAAAAGTAGCTCAACAGTTTAATCTAAGCCTTTGGATGTAATAAGTGTAGACTTAGGTAGGGTTGATATGTAAAGAAAATAATGATTTGATAAGGGTTTTCCAATCTAAGTGCACCCAAATAAAGAAGAAAAAATGTCAGGCTAAAGTAGGTAGGGTAGGTAGATGGTGTTGCGGAATAATACTTGTGATGAAAAGTATTTCTAAATGTGTTAACTTTATTTTTATCACAAAGTGCAAGATAGACATTTCACTTGCTGCAGTTCAAACAAGACAAGGTTAAATAACTAACTTCCATTCACATTTTTTCCCTGAAAATATTTCACTAATTTCCCCTAAAGTATTAAGGTCTTTGAAAATCAAAGGGGCTTAGAGCATTTCTCTGACTTCTGGAGGGACCAGATCCTCGGCCCAATGATCTAAAAGCCTAAGTACTCAAAATCATCCATCCATCATTCATTTCATTTCATAAAGTTGCCTAAGTGAAAAAACCTATTTTGCTTAGGAAATACATAATATCACTTGAAACCCCCTCTTCCCATTTTAGCCTAAGTTTCTATGTGAATTTTTAACACTGGCTTAGTGCTTATTTTTCATTCTATTTCATATTAATTTCTAACTATTATTGTATAAATCCCGAAAAATTAACCCTTCCCGTAATATGTAAATATATTAAACCCCCACACTCTATATAATTCCCGCCCCGATGGTATGTAACCATTATATAGTTAATAGGGATTAATAAATTTATCTGAAGTTTAATAATAACCTACCCCGCCATGCCATATGGGATTAATTGACTATTTGGGTTAATTAATAACCATCCCCCAACCAATAAAAATGCCCCTGAATTGATTAAAATGTTGTTTATTATTCTGGGCCCGCTGCATTAACTCCCCGCCATCTCCAAAGCCCGTCATCCGTCCGATCATCACCTTCTCATCCAATGGTTGATGGCAATATCGCGCCCCCCCTGTTGACCGCGCTTTAACTCGCTATCCCCAAGCGGTTTTTTGCCGTACATCCGCCACGCGTCACCCGTTCCATATGCTCGCTCGCCCTCCGTCTAAAACCGCCTGACTCCAAAAGAAATGCAATCAAACCGCTTACCGTCCTCCATATAATGATAAGATGTCACATCCAGCTTACGTCATCCGCCCGATAAAGCCAAAAAGACCCTCCAACCTTAGTTTTGTTAAATAAAACTAACTAAACATCATTTTCACTATTATTCTCTGCAAATTGTGCTCCCATGCAAAAATAATGACCAGTCATTTGTTCGAGTATTCAGCCCACCACCCAACCGAGAAACTCCAGCATTGCGCTCTGCAGCCCGTCATTCAACCTGCAATTACACAGTTTACCTCCTTAATCCAGTTATTTACCCAATTTACTCTCCAACCCTACAATTTCGGTTTTCTACTGAGAATTTTACTAGAGAAGGCCAAATTCAAGCTAAAAATAGTTTGTAGTTACCATAAAAAGACCCTGTACCTATTGTTTAGATCATTTTTCCACAGAAAACTCGAATTCCAGTTTGAATACATAAGAACCAAATATGGAAACTCCCATAGCCCTGAATGTCGTGCCCATGAATGCACCTCATAAGGAATTAGATTATCTACCCATTGGCCGACAAAGGCTTTCAAATAAAAGACCTATTTGGTGATAGTAACCACCTTAAAATCTTTTGCCAAATCAGAGATAGTCATCTGAATAATTCTGATATTTTTGGACTGTGGGAATCCAACCTTTCCATGTATTTTCTCCCCTCAGTCCATGTTTTTCCAGAGATAATTCATCATTGCTGTGCCAACTATGACCCTGTCCATAGAGCAGTTATGTCCCCATCCCAAACTATCCTTTTTCCCATAACTGCTAAATCCATCAATGAAATGATACAGTTCCACTCCACTCAGCCCCTTGCTCCTCTTTCCCTGGGGTATTTACTTGACAAGGCCCCTCAGTTATCTCAATCAGAAATAAAACGCATTGCACAAACCTTCATGTTGCCAAACTACCAGCCCAAAGGTCCACCTCCTTATCTGTAGACCTTTTTCACTGAAACTGGAAGACTAATTATTGATATGATATCCCTGATCATGGGATTTAACTCCAGTGAATATTTTGATGAGATTACCCTAGTGTTACTATCAATCTTCACTCCAGGACAGCCCCCTGCTATCATATATGACTAGGCCACTTTCATTTCCAATAAAATCCATGATCAATTCATGAATTTGGAAAGAGAAGGAGTTTTTAAATACACATCTTTTAAATACCATCTTTTGTTATATCATTAGCCAGACAGCTTTTCTTTCCCCATTAGGAAATTGGACTCAAAAGGAAATCAAAGGTTTGTGATCTTTTGGAGTTCAATATTTCATAAAACCCTGGAGTCCCCCTATACTTATAATGAGTTCATTGACTTATTTGTACATCCAGCAACCTCTCTGTTGATAGGAGTTTCCCCTCCTAGGATTAGTGGTGACATGAAGAAGATTCTCCAACTCTCCAAGCAGCATAGGATATGTGACTAGTACCTGTACAAAAACTACACAAAAATCAGAATGTATGGGTGCGAACTTTCCCTTTCAAGTTGCTTAAATATGTGTCCATGAGATTGTTTGCACTAGAGTATTTTAGATAGATTATAAATGCAAACTTAGTTCATTTTTGTGCTACCAAGAAGAAGGCTCAGTTAAGAATAAAGAACCAGCTAGGCCCTTTTGTCATCAATTCTAGTGTTGCATGGCAAGAAGTTCAAAATATTTTAGAAGACCACCTTAGATTGAAGAAGAGTTTTTGGTGGGTGCCATATGACCCAAATAGTTTCATATGTGAAAGAAGGACAAGAAACAGGCTGTCAGTTTATATACATCATAGGGTCCCAGAAATTGAACAGTTTGCAAATCAGGATGAATGGGTAGAAGGGACCCTAATAGAAGAAATTAGTGAGCAAGAAAAGATGGAAAATGCTATGAAAGATCTTGAAAAAACCGTTGACCTTGACTCTTTTGGACAGGTATCATTCAAGCTACCTCAACAATCAGAAATTGGTACATCCTCTGCTGCAACTTCTCAGCAGCCTACACAGGAAACCAACATACCAGCTATAGGGACTTCCAAAGCCAAAGAAATAGAGACCACAGAGCAGCCTACAATGACAGATCAACCTGCAATGTCTAGAGAACAGAGTCAAGTGCAAATTCCTCCAGCCCAAACTAAAGCAGTAGAAATTACAACATTGCAAACTCCTCTAAATGAGGAAAGACATAAAAAGAGAGATAGAGAAACCACCACACCAATCAGTGGACCCACAAAAGAGCCTGGAGCAAAGAGGCAAAGATTGAACCCTCTGTCAGAAGAGGAAATAATTGAAGAAACTGTAGACAGCCAGAGAGAAGAAAGAGCTAGCCAAAAAACTTTCATAGTGGGAGGAACATCTGCTAGCTCACCGATGCAATAGTTAGAAAGACAACACAGTACAAAAGTGTCATCCCTCAGGCCACAAAGCAAATAGGCCTCAGACATCAAGAAGACCTTCACAGAGATAAAAGCTAGAAATGATCCTGTAAGGCTCCAAATTTACAGTCAATATTTGAAAATGGCCCCTACAAACCAGCGGAGATTAATGTCAGCCCATGACATTAAAGAAGGCAAAATGTTGATGAGTTATTTTAAGTCGAAGGTACAACAACCCCAGTCAGCAGCAGATTCCATTAGAACAAACTTGGAGGTCTTAGACAAAGATATTCATCCTATGGACTAGATTGAGCTTCATAAGAAAATTGGGGAAATGGTTTATTCCACACTAACTGACAAAGCAATGCTGGCCCATAAGTTACAAAATTCCTTGGACAATACAACTGCTCAATTAAATTTGGAGAAAGATTCTTCTTTGGCCAAGGATAACATAATCAAATCATTAGAAGAGATCGTCATTGGATTGGGGCATGATCCCAAAGATGCTAAAGGAATAAAGACACTAATCAGGAAAAATGAAGAGGACATTGCTACCCTAAGGAAACAGCTAAAGCTACCTCCTTCAAGGCTTCCACAAACTGCAGAAGTTATACAACAGAAATCCGAAGAGGACATGATGGACCTGCTCTTGAAACTTAATGAAATATTGAATGATATAGAGCAGGCATTAGAAAAATCACTGAAGGAAAAGCAGGGAGAGTCGACCTCTCAACCTCCTGAGGTAATCCCCATAGCCTCAACTGCAGTCCCCTCTACACTTGGAACAACATTAGCTCCAAAAGTCCCAGTAGTCACAGCAGAGGTAATTACAGGAACAATTGCAATAGGTACATCAACAACAGGTACAACACTAGGTATCAATACTAATATGACCATAGAAGAATTGATAAAGGCCGTGGAAGAATTGAGATTACAGGTTACATAGTTGAAACAAGTGAAATAAAAATTGGCTAAGGCAGAGAAAAATTATGATATTAACAAAATAAGTGTTGTGGAAAAGAATAGAGAGATTAAAGCCTTGGAAGGTAAAGTGAAAACCTTAGAACAAGAACTCACTTTTGATAAACCCTTGGCAGAAATCAGGAAAATCCTTTGGGCTAATATTATTCAGTCTATAAATGAAATATGGCCATCAATCCAAGTAATCTATGAGCAAATCGACCTAGTGAAAACAGCACATGGAGCAATTCAGCAGACAAGAGCACAGTTAGGTAAAATGCCAAGGAAGCCAGTCGGCTTATACAATTTTTGAATAACAGAAATAGAGAACAACTGGAAGAACTTGGCATCTCAGACAGGACAGACACCATTTTGGAAATAAAAAGGGTTTTAACCAAGAGAACTTTGATGCAGAACTTAGATAGAAGGTGCCAAGATATGCAAGTAGAAATCAATTCTTTTATAAAGAAGTTCACAGTTTTGCAAAGTAAAGGGCTACCAAGTCCTTTAGTCATTAATTATAAGTTAATGAAACACATTGATTATGTAGATAAATTGAATAAGTATGCTAGCAATCAAGCTAGCTCGTTATCAAGTGCATCAGGAGTGAAAGCACTTCCCACAGGCTGAGTTCTCTATGACAACTTAGAAAACTTATTCTACATTAAGCATGAGGTAAAACACTTATTCACCATCCAGCCTAATTTTTTCAAATATACAGAGACTGATGAAGCTCTAAGGAAACTTCAGAAGCACAAATTGCCAGAGCAGAAATGGTGGGAAGATATGTTAGAAATTTTGTAAATTTACTTTTGGTAAAATGTAAATTTTGGGCTATTTACCATGATTAGATGAATAATGGTGAACAGGGGTCAAAACAAGTCGAAGAGTATCAGAGCAGGTAAATAGAATCAGTCAAACAGGGCAGCCAACACGAAGTTACTAAAGAAGACAACAACAAGCCAAATAAAAGGACTTGCCTCCAGCACATCCAGCACAAATAGGAACAACACAACATCAGTTAGCTTTTCTCCTATCTTCAAGACTAGTTGTCTCTATTTTCTTGTAAAAATGATTATTCATCACTATAATATATCTCACTCTGTTATGAGATCTTTTGTGTAAAATATTGTGTATAAATATTCCCTCAATTGGAGTATTGAGTGTGGATTCATATACATTGTTGTAATACTGGTTTTTTGGAATAAAGTGTTGATTGGGTCAAATTTTCGCATGGATTGCTGGATAAAGATTTGAGGCAAAGGACGTTTTACAGATTTCTTGAATCAAACACCGGATCAATAAGTCCTCTATACCTTATGTGTTAAAGTTTTCCTTGTTTATTATATCATCTATGTTTCACATCTGAATGATAAACAAAAAAGAGTAATTTAGAATATGATTTATTGCACTCTGTCTTCAAAAGTTATCATTTTCTATGTTTTCTTCTGAATAAGAATAAGCAGTGAAATCCTAATTGCTCCTGTTTTTTAATTCTGCCACTTTAATTATTATTTAAAGAATACTTAATTGCTCTTTACTTGTAATAAATTCTAGTTCCTTTATTCAAATAAGTTGAAGGATTCTTAATTGCCCTTCATCTATTTTGAAACCATTCCATCTATCCCAAGTCTTTATTTGTTCTTTGTTTGACCACCTTGCTCTGTAAAACCATCCTTTGTTAAGAAGCCAAGTCCAGTAAAGCCATCTTACTTGACTCCATTAGCCCAATGGCCTAAACTACTGAGTTGTATCCCTTTGCTATTGAATCTCACCACCCAAATTCAAACAAACTCCTAAACTTCACAACTAGTCTAATATCTTTAAAAAACAAAGCTAAAACTTAAAGAGAGAGCCCTCTCTAGATACATATTGGCTAGAATCTGTATCTAAAAGATTGGTTTGTGGTTACCTCGACCTCCTTTCCCTTTCTTACAACTTTTGGGAAAACTTGAGTGATAACAACTTCATAGACGGAGTCTCTAAAGTTGCTTTCATCATCAATGGACTTGCTTGAGCTTGTAACCTTGTTCCACCTTCGTGTTGCTAACAACCCTCCTCTTGCATTTGTTGCATTTGGTATGATGTCTTCAGTTGCTGTTCATGATGTTGCTCGTTGTGATGTTACTGTTGTCATATCTTGATGTCATTGTCTATGAACAACTTAATGTCTTCATGGGTAGGAAAGTCCACGGACACTTGATCGACTGTATCCCCAAGTGTGCTCTGAATGGTGTCTTCGTCTCTACTCTCCTGGAAACCATTGTACATGTACTGCTGAGAGGAAGATGAATGCCTGGGATACCTGGAGACATGGAAACACTCATGGCAAACAATCTGTCAATCAAAAACCAAAATGAACATGAGAACTAACTTGCAAAATACCTGGGTGCATGATCATGAAGGATGCACAATTTTGGTTGCAAGGTCAGGAGACCAAATGCCAAAACTGCACAAGGCACAGTCTGGGTTGCTAGGAGACTGACTGAATACTAGAACTACACAATGCAAAGTCTAATATGGCTTCTAATTGCTGGGATTGTGCAATGCCCAATTCCAGCTGGGAAAGACTGCTAGCCCAAGGACAAATTTGCACAAATTTTTGGGCCAAGCAGTCACTATCCTCCAGAATTGCACAAAATAATCCTAGAGACCAGTGTTGGGCCTGAATGCACAAATTTGGAGAGGAAGGTGAGCCTTCCTTCCTCAAATTTCACAATGTATCCTTAGTGAAGGCAGAGCCCAGGCCAAGGTTGGCCCGACTCGCTGACGGGCAACTGAAAGCAAGTAAGTCAGTGAATGCATGGCGATAATAAGTGATAGCATAAGTGATTAACAGTGCATACAAAACATGAATGAAAGATTTAGCAAACATATCAACATGCATGTGGGTGAGGAAGTTCGCTAGTTGGGTGAACGTCCATGCAAAACAATTTCATGCATGCAAAAATAGTGAGATAGCAATGAAAACTGAAGTAGAGCTAGGACAAGCTAGCATATATGTAAACAACAACAAGCATTCAAAGAAATCAAGCAAACAATACCCCTACAAGTGAAAACACAAAAAGCAACAGAAATGTAGCACAAGGCATGGGAAGCGAGCTTACCCCAAAACAACTGAGTTGAATGTGCTAATTGCTCGTAGATGTGATGTGGGATGTCAGAGATGCAAGGTTGATGTGAGGAATGAGCTCTGCAATGTCTGGTTGATGTGTTTTGATAACATCGAGGTTGTGACGCGCATGCCACGAATCTAGGGGAAGCAACACTTGGTGGGAGGTTTCAGAATTTCTCATTGCATGTAACCTACAATTGCTAAACATAGATTGTTGAAACAAGGGATGCATTTGCATGCTGCCTTGGGAGAAGCAGCCCATGCATGCAAGTTTGTTTTGCTCAGCCCCGGAGGGAACCAGTCAACTCAATTGCACATGCAAGAGACTGCTCAACTGTTGGAGAAACTTGCACATTTCTGGCTAGGAGCTGGGCTAGTTTCCTAGGAGATTTTCTTAATTTCTGGGTAGAGAAGCTAACTGCTGCCCAAATCTACATAAATCCTGGGCTGAATAGCCTGCTGCTGGGAAAAATTGCAGAAATCCTGCTGGGAGGGTTGGCTAGCAGGATTGCGCAATCCTAAAGCCCAACAGACTATCAGAGAGAATTTCGCAATTCCTGGAGGGAAGGCTGGTTTCCCTCTAGAAATGCGCAATTTTAAAGGGGAAGCTGATAAGCCTACAACTAGACCAAGTTTGGGTGAGAAACCTATGAGTGGAATGGATCAACTGTGATCGACAGGCTGCCTTTGCACGAGAAAAACGTTGAAGCTTGAGTACTTGACGAAACAAGACAAAGTGTTGTGAAGGTTGGTAGGGAGGCTCCAAAACAAGCTAAGGCAAAATTTTGGAGGGTGGTTGTGGTTGCTACAACACAGTGGTGTTGAGGTTGTTAAGAAAGCATCAATTGTTTGCCAATATTAGTGAGTGTAGTTTATTTTATTCTCAAATTCACTACATGGGACATGTTGTTTCCAAGGAGGGGATAAGAGTGGACCTGGAAAAGGTTAAAACTATCATGGAGTGGTCAACTCCTAAGAATGTGGACGAGGTTAGATCATTCATGGGACTATCAGGTTATTACAATTGGTTCATCAAGAACTTCTCAAGGATTGACTATCCTATTACATATTTGCAGAGGAAACATAATAAGTTTGAATGGACTGAGAAATGTGCAAATAGTTTTGAGCATTTGAAGCATTTACTTACAAATGCTCAAGTTTTGAAGATTCCAGATCTTGATAAGGAGTTCGTGGTATGTACATATGCTTGTAAGGAACGACTTGGTGGAGTCCTGATTTAGGAAGGGCAAGTGGTATGCTATGAATCAAGGAAGTTGAATGAACATGAGAAGAACTATGTGATTCATGATCTAGAGTTGGAAACTATCATTTATGCATTGAAGATGTGGAGACATTATCTCCTTGGAAGAAGGTTTGTTTTGATAAGTGATCGTAGTGGGTTGATGTACTTGTTCGACCAAACCAATCTGAATGCTAGACAAGCTAGATGGTTGGATACCCTCAGTGAGTTTGACTTTGAGATTAGGTACATTAAGGGCAAGGATAATAGGGTCGCAGATGCTCTCAACAAGAGAGCGCAAGTGAATCATATTTCAGTTGTGAGCTCTTACGGGACAAATTTGTAGGTACAGATAGTGCATGCAGAGAAGCATGATGAGAGGTAACAATAGTTGAGCCAAAGGTTGCAACAAGGTGATAGGGATGAGGAGTATCACCTCACGATAGATGGCTTGGTGAGATTCAGGGACAGGATGTTGGACATTGGATAAACCAACGCTCCCCATGTTTTTCATGACATGGACTAACCACCTCTCATGAATCCTTATCTCTGGTGATGTGATAGTTTACTAACACTTGCGGGTTTTGGTTTAACGACAATCGTGATTCCCAACAAGTGGTATCAGAGCTAGGTTACGAGTTCGATACACACCTGGCTCATGTTGGGGGGGAGATTGTTGGACATTGGATAAACCAATGCTCCCTGTGTGTTTTGCGACATGGACTTACTGCTTGTCATGGATCCTTATCTTTGGCTATGCAATCATCGACTAACGCCTGTGGGTTTTGGTCTAACAACAATCATGATTCCCAACACAAGATTTATGTGTCAGATATTAGTGAGCTCAAGAATCTTATCTTGATGGGGTTTCATGTCAAGCCATATTCAGGCCACCTAAGATACCATAAGACTTTGACAACAGTTAAGAAGTTCTACAATTGGCTACACTTGAAGAAAGAGGTGGTTGAATTTGTTGCAAGATGTTTGGACTTTCAGCAGGTGAAAGTAGAATGAAAACATCTAGTTGGTCTATTACAACCTATTCTGATTCTAGAATGGAAACAAGAGGTTGTTTCCATGGACTTCCTTATGGGTTTATCGAGGACATTGAGGAAACATGATTCCATTATGGTTGTGGTTGATAGGTTGAGCAAGGTAGCTCACTTCATTGCAATGAAGTCTACTAATTCAGCCAGTGAGGTAGCTCATATATTCATCAGGGAGATAGTGAGGTTGCATGGTGTTCCCAAGAAGATTGTATCAGAAAGAGATGCCAAGTTCATTTCTCGGTTTTGGAAGGAGTTGTTTATAGGCTCGGGGACAAAGTTAGACTTCAGCACAACTTATCATACATAGACAGATGGACAGAGAGATATGGTTAATAGGATTCTCGAGGATATGTTGAGGATGTACGTCATGCATTAGTAGAGGAAGTGGGATGAGTATATTCCATTGGTAGAGTTTCCATATAACAATGGGTATCATTGTCCTTGAAGATGAGTCCATTTGAGCCTCTCTATGGGTAAAGTTGTATTACTCGTATTAACTGGAGTGATCCAGTGAACAAGTGTTGATTGGACCGAATATGTTGGATGAGATGGAGCATGAGATGTAGGTTATCAAAAGGAATCTAAAGGTAGCGCAGGACAAGCATAAAAGTTATGCAGATCAACATATAACATTCAAGGAATTTCAAGTTGGGGGGCATGTGCACTTGCGCATTAAGCCTAAGAGGAGCTCCTTAAGGATTGGGTCATGTGTCAAGCTAGCTCCTCGGTATTGTGGGCCTTTTGATATCTTGGATAGGATTGAACCAGTGACCTATAGACTTTCACTACTGCCAATAGTGAAATTTCATGATATTTTCCATGTTTCATTACTTAAGAAATATGTGCAAGATGTTGATCATGTGATTGATTGGCATGTATTACAGGTGGAACTAGAGGGAGAGTTCCAGCTAGAGCCACAAAGCATATTGTAGCATAAACAACTCATGCTCTGGAATAGAGAAATAGAGAAAGTTAAAGTGTCGCGGAACCAGTTTGGGCCCAATGAATCTATATGGGAGATGGCTTATCAGATGCAAGCATTATATCTTTATTTATTTGTTGATTGAGCAGATGTGTTTTGTATATGAGTTTTTGGTATGTGTGTGTGTGTGTGTGTGTGTGTTATTGTAAATACCACGTCAGGTTGTACTATAAAGCTCCAATACGTGGTATGTTTGTCATGTTGGTCATCGTTTGTAGCAGTTGTTTATTGTAAATACTGCATCAAGTTGTGTTATAAAGCTCCATGGATATTATGTTTTGTTAGTCATAAGCATTATCGAACACCGAGGATGTTCCCCCAAAGGGGTGGGGTTTGTAATAACCCCTAGTTGATTTTCCATGTAGATAAAATAAGACCAAGGTCATGGGACACATATTCCAAGTTGAATGGTGGGTAAACATTATAGTGGGCATCAATTGTGGTTTATTAATGGCTATGGAAATTGGCAAAGGAAAAAAAAACAATAATTGGCATTTAATTATCAGAAATAAAGGAAAATAGGAGAAATGGAAGGTGAAGAGACAAAAATATGCATGCAAGGGAAATTAGAGAGAAAATGAAGAAAAAAAGAAAAAGAAAAGGAAGAGACTAGACATCAATGATAAAAAGGCATTAGAGAAATAATTCACAACTTTTGATAGTTCTAGCTTTTGTCAGTTTAGTTTTGGCTCCCTTCTTCCATACTCTTAGAGCATTCTAGCATTCACTTGGTTTGGAGAAAGAAAACAAATAAAAAGCAAGGAATTGGAGGACAATGGAAAATAAGGTTGGATCAGCAACTACATTAAGAATAATTTGTAGGTAACAGGTTGCATGTGTGATTTCCTTGCTAGTTTTTGGATGTATGGTACTTGCATGTGGTTCTTTGGTTATTTTGTTGTCATTGGCATGAAACTTTCCTAGATTGATAGTGGTTTCAACATTTCCTTTCCATTTCCTGGATAACCATGGTGTTGTGGGTGCCTTGTGTTGGTTTAAGCTTGAGATGGTCAGTAGAATTTGGATCCTCGTGAGGTGATCTCAGGAAATTTCAAAGGGTAAAGGGTGGATATGGGATTTCTCTTGGAACTCTTGATGGATGGGTGGAGACAAGAAAATTCATTTGGATGTGGTGAAGAAAGTTGGAGGCATCCAAGCTTTTTTTGGTTTTAGTGGTTTTTGGATTAGTTAGGTGAAATCAATGTGGTTGAGGGTTGAGGGAGTTTGGAATATGGAACCCTGGTTGGTTTAGTTTTGGTATAACCCATATGATCCCACATTCATGCTTGGAATATGGCATGGGGGTGATTAGAAGAAAGAGAGATTTGGTTCAATCCAATCTATGGTTGGGTGGTACATGGAAGTCCCTGACTTGGTTGGCTTTAAGTTATTTTATTATTGTGATATATGAGCACTTGTACTATTTACTCTGTTTATCTTATGGTTGATTTGTGAAGGATTTTATTCTTGTTATATGCTTGGTTAAACAATGCGCTCTTACTATGGATCTTGTTCATGATTTGACAAGTGATTGAATGATTGATGTATTCATGGGCTAACAAGTGTTATTGCAACTACCTATAGATGGCATATAGCCTTCTTGGTGATTTTCAGATGAATTTCATAAGTTTATGATCAAATATGAATTTATGACCTGTAGCTTCGATGTTTAGTATATGTTTGATGAAATGTCTATCTTGCATAGGCATGTCTAGGTCAGGATCTTGCTCAATTTTTTATTGTTTATCATTGTTATCATCATTGTCATGATTCTAGAAAGTTACAGGCAGTGTTGGTTGGTGGTCAGAAGGCTAGCCTGAAAAAATGGCATAGATATCGTGACCGCATGCACAAAACAAGGGATTTTGGGTCAGAACCGCGTGGAGACAGGTTTGTGGGTGCGGTTATAACCTCCCAACTTCATGCATGAAATGTTATGGGTGCGGTTGGGGAGTAAACCTAGTGAAAAAGAGTTCCAACTCAAGAATTGATCGATCATCTGGGGTGGCTGGTAAGCTCTTGATTGATTTGTAGTCTTTGAGGGATGTCATTTTACTTCTGATTTGTAGGCCCCACTTCCATAACTGGAACTTGGAGGTCGGGTCATATCATAGCGACACCCAACTCATGTTTTCCCTGTAGATATTGTCAAAGTGGGTAAATATGAGAGGAGGTGTTACATAATTTGGAACATCAATCCATTGACTTAACTTGTTATCCTCTGACACTCCCACTCTTTAAGTCAATCTGAGTGACAACTTGAATAATTCTTTCAATTATTCTCTTGGACATAGTTCTCTTTTTGTTTCAAATTATGTACTTGTTTGAAAAATCTTCTTTGGTAATCAACATGCAATAGCTTCTCTTTGATCTTACTCACCATTTTCTTCCAAGTTTTTATTTTCTCCCATTTCCTGTCGACTCTATTTTCTACATAACCTCCTATCTAGAGTGCAACACTCTCTTTCAACTTGATTATTACAAAATCAACTACATTTTGGTCTTGGAAATTCTTCCTACTCAAAGTGTCCCTTCAACTCTCCTATCCACTACACAAGAATTTTCTTTCATACTGCTATCATAGAAAAAAAAATCTCCCACCCTTGCATTACCTAGATATCCTTTAGGAAATAGATCAAACATTTGACTGGATCCCTTTCTTTGGAATTTTGTTCTCCCTCCATCCTCATATTTTCGTTCTAAATATGAAACAACTCCAACATCTCCATTTCTACGATTTTCTTTCTCAGATCCTCTGATTCTTGGCTCCTTGCACCTCCTTGACGTGCTCATCTTTCTGGTGACATACAAGTTGTATCATGGTTCTCAACTAGAATATTATTCACATGCCTTTCTTTTGGCACCATATCTCACCACTTTTCTCCTAGTAGAGAAAAACTAAAAGACTCTCTCTTAGGTCTCCTTGTTGCCATGGTTGCAAAAGTACTAATCTCATGTAACCCCACTCTCAAGAGTTAATTAGTTCTAATAATTATGCAATTCTCAACCAAAGTTGAACTTTGCTTTCATACAAATTGATGGAGAATATGGTTTTGTAATTTCCTAACATAGCCATTTACACTATCAGAATGCAACAAATTACAAGAGTTAACACACTTAAACAATCATAATATATAAATACTACCAAACTAAAGATAATAATGTAAATAACAAGAAATAGAAGAACAAGGATATAATCTAACTCCTAATTAAATAATATGTCAATTTCAAAGAATGGATTACAATTTGGCTATCTTAATCTATCCACAATTCATATTGTTTTATACTAGCATGATCATATTGCGAAGTAGTCTTATACTTCCCTAAGCATGAGTTGTATTTTCTCTTTTGTTCTCCTTTAAATGCACTAAGGTGAATGCCTCCTCCTATCATTGTTCTAGAGTTGAACCTTCTCTTCTTCTATTACACACTATTGGAACTTGTCTCTCTTCTATTAATCACTAGATTTGTAACTTGCTTTCATTCTATTTAGTTCACTTGGTATTCCAACAATACCCACCTCCTCATGAGTTGTATTTATAGATTTTCATGAGTAGTATGTGGTGAATCTCTCTTTGATTATGCGAATTAACTTTCATGTATTTGTGTTTTAGTGATTTTGCAACAACACAACAATTCTATATGTGTAAAAATGCTAACATTTATGTAACAATAATAACCAAACAACCCGAAATGCAGATTGAAAGCAAATATTTTGATGCTTATTGCACAAGCCCAAAGATAATTTGCATCACTCTATATTGGTAGACGAGTTGAAAATCCCAGTGTTTGAATATGTGTAAAAGTGATGAACACCAATCTTAGATGTTCCACACACTCAACAAGGTTCAAATCTTTCGAGGGAAAGGTCTATTTAGAGTTATGTTGGTTATTGATACTCGAGGATTTCCATAGTGTTGTGAGCAGTTTATTTTGCAGTATAATATTCATGTAGTATATTTATAAAATAAGAAATTTATTTTTTTATATAATTTTAAGAAAAATAAATTATATAATTTATTAAAAATTAAAAATAATAATTATTTTTAAATATTATGATTATGTTAAAAATAAGTAAATAAAAAATTCCGTAGATATACTATTCCTAGAGTAATTTTTTCAAAGTTACTGGATAAAGCTTTAGGGGACAGTTCAATTGGTGATCCAAGTAATGTGAGTTATAAGAAAACTAAGAGATCCAAGGGTCAAATCCCCAATTTGTGACCAGGTTTAAGGAGAGGGAAAACTAATAATTACATGTTAGAGTGGTTTCTTGATTCTGCTCGGGTTAAAAAAAGTGTTATTAAATAAGATTAAATTTGTTATTTTAAATTATCATAAAATCAAATTCTTCTACTCTTTTTTTTCAGAAGAAAAATCAATATGTTATATTCTGGAAATATAAAGCTGCTTCAGAAGAAGCAAAAATTACATGAAGGATTTTAAGCAAAAGAAGCCAAGCCCGGTTGGAGGAATCGAAGGCCTATGTAAGAAGCCTCGAGACAGCATAACCATCAGGCAAAAACATGCTAGAATTGTGAAAAAAGAGCTTGATAAGGCATCTGCATACATGCGCTGTCATTTACAGGAAAGACCGGGGCGGACATGAAAACAGACAGCGAGGATGGTAATGAATCCTGAGATATGACTCCATATACATGATTTGCTCCAGGCAGAGAGATGATGAGGCCTGATGAAACCCGAGACCACCTAAACAAAGGACGATCCTACAAGGACATGAAGCCCGAAAACGAAAATAGACATAAACACCCTAAAACAACAGATGTTTCTACTAAGACATGAAGCCCGAAACGTTATAAGACATAACGGCTGCATACTTGCGCTGTCTAAAACAGGCAAAGATAGGATTTGGACCAAAAACTAAACAGCAGGGAGACAGAAAAACGAGAGGAAGAGACTCCCATATACAGACATTGCTACAGGCAGAAAGATATCCCCGAGACCCCCTTTACATCAGATATCCCTACAAATGACATGAGACAAGTAGCAATATGTATGCGCCATCAACAGGAAAACTAGAAATCAATCCCGAAAAAAGCAGAAAGTACCGAGACAGGAGACAAAGGAAGAAATTCACTGTCAGGCACAGTTCCAGGCAGGAACAGCCATGTACAGGCAGAGAGAAAAGATGAAAAATACACAGAACAGCTTGATCCGAAAGAAAGAAAGCTCGATATTTTATCAGAAGAAAGAACAGCTGACAAAACAGATGCTGGAGCAGGAGGCTCAGAGATAGGAGGCTTTGACAATGCTTAGAAGAGCAGACACCGGCCTTTTTGCATCTTGGAAGATGATAGAGTTCCTCCAATTCCAAATGAGCCAGCAAGAGTGAGTGAAGAGGGATCTCCATATGTCTGACTGGCCACCCCACCATCTGATTGCTTCCTGAACAGTAGAAAAAGAAATATGAGGAAAACCGAAGGAGAGGGAGAGATCATACCATATGGACGAGGAGATAGGGCAGGTGAAGAGAAGGTGAAAATTTGTTTCAGAGTCCATGAGGCATAATGGACAGCGCCCCGGCCCTGTCCATCCCTTCTTCTGTAGCACATCCCAGGTAACATTTTTGTTGCAGAAAACAAGCCATAGAAAAAGGGTCATTTTGAGAGGGCAGGAGACTTTCCAGAGGGACATCGGGAAGATCATGGGGGGGAGAGAAGGGGAGGGAGAGACTGCAGCATAAATGTTTTTGACAGAGATGGGGAGGGGGTTGGAAGGGAGGGCCCATACCAACGCGTCCTTTGGAGCAGCACGGTGGATGGGCCTGTTCGAGAGGCCTTGTACGAAGGTGGTCCAGAGTGGGGAGAGGGGGGGCGGGAGGTGAAGATCAGAAGCAGATTTCCAGATTGGGGAAAGGTTTGACCAAGAGATGATTAACTTGTCCCATGTGAAAATTCCTTTATTTTGGAGATAGATGGTCAGGGAGGGAGGAAAGGAAGATGGGCCATTTAGAATGCAGTCAATTCCAATGAGAATGCTAGCCCCTGTGTGGATTTTCCATCGCAGATTATCCATGAAGAAATGTTGGAGCTTTCTGAAGCCCAACCAAATAGCTGATCCATTCTTTTTTCCCAATGTTTTCCTTCTGTACCAGAAAAAAATGCCTTTTCCCTTGAGGTATTTCCTGTTAATGAGGAGACTCCATGGGCCACTCCCAAAGATCCCCCTGTGGAGTGTTTTGTAGATGAGGGCCTTCCCAAAGATTTTCAGATTTAAAAGTCCCCAACCACCATCTTTCCTGGGTCTAGAGATATCCTCCATCCTGACAAGGTGAATTTTTGACTGAAAGGAGCGGCCACCCCACAAAAAGTTTGCTGCTAGAGAGCTCATTTTATTAGTGATGGAGATAGGAAGAAGGAAAAGATGGGCCCAATAGACCGCAAGCTGGGACAGCACTGATTGCACCAAGATGAATCTGCCTGCCAGAGAGAGGAATCTCCATTCCCATCCCGAGATCCTGTAGTAGAAACGATCAATGAGCCATGACCAATCCTGTTTTCGATAGCTCTTTGCCTTCAGATTAAAGCCAAGGTATTTTATACCATTTTCAATTGGCTCCTGGGTGCAACCAAGCAGGGACGCAGTCCAGGAAATGAGGTCATCATTTAGGTTGTTGTGAAACAGCTTTGATTTGTCCCCATTGATGAGGATGCCAGAAGCTGATTGAAATTTTTTTAGAATGATGTGAATACAGGTCCATGATTTTTTGCACAGCATGGCAAAAATGAGAATGTCATCTACAAACAGATTATGGGAGAGATGGATGTCTTTGCAGATTTTGATCGGTCGAATTTCTTTTTCCTGGACCGCCTTATTTATCTGCAAGCTGAGAGAGTTCATGACTAAGATGAACAGCAGTGGGGAGAGAGGGCATCCCTGGCGTAGCCCTCTCTCGGCTTTGAAGAAGGGGGATGGAATTCCATTAATGATGACTGAGAAATGCACGTTTTCCACACAAGCCATTACCCATTCGATTCCTTTAGTTCTGAGGCCGATTTTTGCCAGCAAAATGCGTAGGAAGCCCCAGTCCACACAATCAAATGCTTTTTTGAGGTCGATTTTGTAGATTGCCGCCTCTGTTTTATTTGTCGCCATGGAGTAAAGGCACTCTTGGGTCATGGCCACAGCGTCCCAGATATTTCTATCTTTTAAGAAGGCGTGCTGGTTCCTGGAGATAAATTGATTTAAAACAGGCTTTAATCTTTCCGCAATAATTTTGGAGATTATTTTGAAAAGAGAGTTGCATAATGAGATAGGGCGGAAATCGTGGAGAGAGGCAGTTTCTTTCTTCTTGGGAATCAGGGCGATGAACGTGGAGGACAGTGAGCTGTGGATATGACCCGACATATGGGATGCTTCAACCGTGCGCAGGAGGTCCCTTTTAAACAGGTCATAGAAATGAATGAAAAATTCAATCGGCCAACCGTCCGGCCCCGGGCTTCTGTCCTTGTTGAAAGCTTTCATTGCAGAGAGAAGCTCGTCCTCAGAGACAGGTTTTATGAAGTCTTCGTATGCCTGGGGATCGAACATAGTAGGAACAGACTCTGCCGCCCAAAACATGTCGTGGGGGTTGCTATGCCCGCGCTTGTACATCATAATTAAGTGAAATTAACAAAGAAAATTATTTAAAAAATAATAAATAAATATAACATTATAAAACATATGAATAATTAGAAAACATATGAATAAATTGGTAAAGGAAGATAATAAAATAAATTAAAAAATAAATATTAATAAATATAATTTATTAATATATATATAATTTTAAATTGAAAAGATGATTTGGTATTTTATGAAATAATTTAAAATTAATTTATGAAATAATTACAAATATAATTGCAAAGGAGGATAATAAATAAATTAAAAAAAATTAATATTATAAAATATATATAATTTTTAATTTGAAAAAGATTGTATGATTTTTAGTTATTTTTATAATAAATTTAAATTACAATTTAAGAAGGGAATTTTTCTCTTCTTAAAAGTGTATAAGATTTAAATTTTAACAGTAGAGTATGTATAATTTTGTTTGTTGATGATTTCATATACTACTTTGATAAGTAACTTGATATAACTTAAAATTAGATATAAATTAATTAATATATTTATTCATATATTTTTTATTTGACTATATGAAATTAAACACAAAACATAGACCTGTTTTTCTTGTATAAATTGATAGAACAAATATTCAAAATCCCGAGATTTCTTTTAGTTTGTCCTACCTATAACTGAAAATAGAACTCATATCAGATATGTCTGTGGGTCCAATATAACTGGTTTCCTGCTTTCCTAATATAATGCCAATTAGTTTTAGTTTTTTTCTTCTGAAAAATAATCTAAAGTATAAGTTGACATGAATATCTGAACTTGATTTGATGTAATATGGGGCATTTGAAATATATATGATAAACATTGTAGATCTAATAGTAGGTACACAAAATAATAAGTTTAGGAATATTTTTGTTTTAGAGATGTAAAATTAGATAATAAAATTTTAATTGTTTTCAATAAACGAAAATGTTTTTTAAAATATTTTCGAATAAAATTAGAGAAGTGTATACTTTTTATGTGTTATTGATATAAAAATACGGATTCTTTAATGGTGTATCAAATTATCTTAATTTCTACAGGAAAAGCAGAAGAATGAGTACCCACGGTTAATGAAATCTTCAGCGATTGCAGCCACATGAATGTCTGTTCGGGGTCGTTGCACAGTGGCTGTACTGGTTTCTGTGTACAAAGAGACATGGCAGTTCTTCTACAGTTGGTTCAGATTGATTGACATCGCTGAGGGCGTGTACATATATGTAAATGCTGCTTTTTAGAGCACCTGCGCAGAGTAGGTTATCAACGGCCTACTACTACTATATGGTCCCAAA
>APFE031511189.1:0-11309 GCA_000404065.3 Pinus taeda
CCACAAAATCGCAACCTGGTCCACGATGGACTAGAACCAGGGTCTTGCGCTCCATCCAAACCCGAACAAAGTACAAGTTCAAACATGTGAATATTGGTGTCGAAGTCGAACATGCTTGAACATCATCTGATTACTAGCCAATGATGAAAGCTGTTAACAGACGCGAGAGGGGCCACCAATGATGACGATGGTCCTCAAGGTACTATAGGTACAATCCACGACATGTGAATGAATGAGCCGGTGTCGAACACTCGCAGAATCATTCGATCAGAGGCCAATGATGAAAACCTCGCGTCGAACACGAAGAACCTGCCATTAAGGCATGCAAGCTCCAAGGTACCTGCAGGGAGTCTCTAGGTCACTCCTGGATAATGAGCTGAAGTCGACAGGAAGGGATCTTTATCGAAGGTGGGCCATAATGTCTCCCACATCATCGACACGAGATGGGAAGAGACAATTTTGTTTTTTGTGAAATATCAGAGGGAGGTTATACTTGTAGAGGCCAACTTCTCTTGAACATATCGGTGGCACAATGACGGATTTGGCAGTATTTTGGGGTCAAATGATCAGAAGTCGTATTGAAAGGACAATGAGCAGATGAGTGGCCAAATAGGATAACCCAAACAGGGTGGAGGCAAAAGTGAAGCGAGATGAGATTTCCCCACCCAGACATGAATGCAAACAGTGCCATGTTCAAGAGTGACATATTGCCGATGACGACGATTACGGTCCCTTTATTTCCCCCACCATTTCTGGAGAGTACCCCGATTATTTTTGGATGACAAGCTTGACGGGGATAGCATATGCTTGAAGAACGTCATTTCGACGGAGCCCGATGTCATTAAGTTTTAACGAGTCTGACAAAGGAAGAACTCGGCGTCTTTTCATGTTTAGAGAGTTTGAAAAGACAGCTAAAAAGAAAACTCCAGGGGGGTGCTTTTTCGTAAAGTTGTGTCTCTCGAGCCCGAAAAAGTATAAAACGATGCTCGAAAGAACCGCCCGATCATTACGACCGAGGAGTACTTTTCATATGTAGTGACCCTGACCTGAAAAAGTAAAAAAGTGGTCAGAAGCACGTCGTTTTAGAACCAATAATGAGTGCGAAACAACAAACACCCGACAATCTTTGCTAGTTTAAACGGTCGAAAAAGAGCTTTAAAACGACCGCCTCTCGTTCCTTTTGACGAGCTGAGAGGATGTTCGACAATCTTTTCTTGTTTCATGTCGGAAAAGAGCTTAACGACGACATTTTTTGGGATCAAGTGTGCATAAATCCACCGTGACTTTGCCGGTTCCGAAGACCTGAACAAGGGAAATACCCGCGTAAACCCGTTCGATATGCCGAAAAACATAATAAAACATGCACCAAAGCATAATTAATCACATCCGGATTGAATCCATGGCAAAACTATAGCAAAAAACCCACATTCACAAGGACTATAGTCAAATCTATGAATTTTTACTATAAATAGGAGTTTGTAAAAATCATTTTTACCATTTTACCATTGGAGCTCTGAAGGACGTTGAAAAACTACAAAGTTGACGGAGCTGATTCTTCCTCATCCGGACGCCGATTTTCCGACCGTCGATTCCAGGTAGGTCCCTCTTGCCCTGCGCTCCATTTTGATTCTATCTTTACGCAAGTCTGCCGTGGGATTTGGCCATTTGGCCAAATTTTTTGAGCGTTGGTGCGGTCTCGGTCAGCGCGGATTCGCCCATCGGGTCCGCGCTGACCGAATTTCCCAACACACACCACTTTCGGGGTCAGCGCAGAAAACCCATGTCCTTCCGCGCTGACCCAGAGAAAAATACAAAGGCGACCATTTTCAGCGCGGTTGTTTTAGAAACAGTCGCGCTGGCGCCGTGACATTTGATTTTTTAAAATTTAATAGCCAATTCTCAAATGCAGGCCGCCTAATGACTTCTGGGTGATCTTGCAGGGCATAATGGCTTTCACATGGCAAGAGAGGGATCATGATAACGCTGATATAGCTGCTTTTGCCGATGCCGGATGCCGCAATGCAATGCGGGCATGCGGATTAATGAAATTCTTCCTTACTCCGCGCTTGAGAGCTCAGCCGGATCTGCTGGAGTTACTGATCAGAGCGTGGAACCCAGTAGATGGGAAATTCACCATCCGGGGTCGAGACATTGAGTTCGACTCCTCAGACATTTATTTTTTGACTGGATTATCTCGCCGAGGCGCGATGCCCATTCTGGAGGGGCAGCGTCCTAACGGCGAGACGCTGGATCAGTTGATGGCCCGTGTTTGCCCACAGGCGGTCAAAACACGGAGCGGGAAGTGCAGCATCCCGTCAGTGGGTGTTTGTGAAAATGCCGACATAGTGCTCCGCACTATACTCTTTCTGGTGACGCGGGCAACATGTAGCCTGGCAAACCACGAGGCCTCAAAGGCCAACCTTTTACTTGCTCTGGAGTGTTTACAGCCTACGATTTTCAACTGGGCAGCAGCTGTGACCAACAGCATGAAGAGGCAGCTGAACAACTGTCGACGCGAAGAGTCGAAACAGTTCGGCTATGGATCCATTCTTCTTTCACTCATGTTTGAGCGGGTGCCGGCCCTTCGGCTGCAGACTATGGTATTGGACCTGCCACGCAATGCACAAGAGACGAGGGCCACCAAGTGGTCTCGGGTCATGCCTCGCGGAGGTGGTGGGCGCTCAGTGTCGTGGGGCCTTTGCTTCCGAGAGTGGCTAGAGTGCCAGGTTATCTTTGTCGAGGACTGGCCATATGCCGGTATCGACTTCCGTGGTGACCCTGACATGCCACTGCCTGCGGGAGAGCAGTGGGATGATGCAGGTATAACACTTGATCTTTTCATTTTTGTGATGTTTTTGTATTTTTTCATGTACATGTCCTAATAAATGCTTATGCTGTGTAGACATAGGACCCGTGAGACCCCTTGGCCTGGCTCTGGAGGCACGGAGGGAGGAGCAAGGCGCTGGCATCTTGGCCTTGGCTCCTGCAGGAGGTGACCAGGTAGAGACCGTGATCCACAACCTAGAGGGGTTACTAGCAGGAGTCCCAGACTATCAGGGGATTGAGGAGGTCCCCTTAGCTACACAGATCCATACAGTGGGTGTGGAACCCAGGATGCACCGCCTTTTGAGGCGGGTGGCATGAGCGGTGGCATGCTATAGAGAGCATAACCCACCACAGTAGACATCTAGGCCTTTATTTCCACTGCTGTTTTGAGAGACATACATCTCAGATGTACTGAGGATGTTGGATTTATGAGACATATACACTTATTTTTTGAGCGCCTTAGTGCGCCACACGATATATATATATATATACATGGTGTTTTTATTGTATCTTATTCTTCTTTATGTTTATGAGTTTACATGTTTCGCAAATGTCTGTCTAATACATAGTTATCCAATGCATCAGTTACAACATTAAGTCTTCTTGGAATGTGATGATAAGTAATATAATCAAAATATCTTTCCAATAACTTAACACATAAATACAACCTTAGTATGCGATGATCTCTGACGGAATATTGCCCATTGAGTTGGTGGACTACAAGTTGTGAATCTAAATTGACAACCAATGAGTGGATTCCGAGGTTAATCGCCTCGGCTAATAATTCAATTACAGCACTATATTCAGCTACATTGTTGTTGTGCAACCTAGACACACACCTTGAATATCTACCAACTCACCACGAGGATCGTAGATCACCCATGCCACAGACGACAGATTTCGAGTGCTGTGGGAAGCACCATCAGTGAAACCAACGTAAGGTGATCCAGACATTTGTTCAGAAGCAAAAGACACAATAAGCATCAATCACGCCGGCACACTAAGACAAGAATAAAAAATAAACACGCACACACACTAAACATACTGTAAAAAAGCATATGCATGTAAAAAATAAATGAGAGAGTGCCTGGAATCAGGCATAATATTTCTTAAGATATAGCCCATTACGGGGCCTGTCCAGGGGATTGCCTTCGTAATCGATCAGCTCGTAGGCACCTTTTTGCAGAACTCTTTTTACAATGTAGGGCCCATGCCACATTGGCTCGAGTTTTCCTGCTCCTAGGTTATCACTAGCCTGATCGTAGAGCAGCACCAAGTCACCTTCGATGAAAGAGCAAGGATTGACCAAGTTATCGAAGTGAGTTTTCACTCGCTTCTTTTGAGCTTCGATAGCAAGGGAGGCTAGACGACGTGTCTCATCTAGTCTTTCCAGGTAAAGAAGCCGCCCTTCTGCAGGAGTAGTCTCGGGAAGTAACTCGACGGCTAATTTAAGTGAACGAATCTCGCACTCAATTAGAAGGGTTGCCTCCAGCCCATACACTAGCTGAAACGGGGTGAAGCCGATGGCATCCTTCACGAAGGTCCGGTAGGCCCACAGTGCAGAAAACAACATCAAATTCCAATTAGACTTGTGCATGCCAACAGTTCTCTGAAGCATCGTGACCAAGAATTTGTTCACGACTTCAACCTGACCGTTGGCCTGAGGATAGTATGGAGATGAACTATCATGCCTAAGTCCAAGTTGGGTTGTCAACTCGACCATCATATGATTACGGAAATGTTTTCCGTGATCAGTGACAATGGCTTGTGGAACTCCAAACCGAGAGATAACATGATTGAAAAGAAACTGTGCCGCCGTATGACCATCTTCAGACAATGTGGGCATCGCCTCGACCCATTTTGTGAAGTAATCGACAACAATAATGATGTAACGATGCCCCCCGGCCGAGCGAGGGTTACATGTCACATAATCGATGCCCCATAATAAGGGGCCAACAGTCACTACGGGGTGCAGAGGGGCAGCAGGAGCACACATCTTCCACTGGTATATCTGGCATTCGTGACATGAACGGACGACAAGAATGCAGTCCTTGAAGATGGAAGGCCAGAAGTAGCCAGCACGAAGGATCTTTTGTGCGGTAGCATATCCAGACAGGTGACCGCCACAAGCACCAGAGTGGCAGTCATTTAGAACTCTTTCAGCTTCTTCGAAGGTGAGACACCGACGAAGAACCGAATCAACCCCAAGACGGTATAGGGTGTCCCCAACTATATGCGATATGGCTGAGCTTGGTGACGAATCCGCCGACGAGCATCTTTCGAAGTCTCGGGGCGGAAGGAGGACGTCTGAAAATAGACGATTATGTCCCCATACCATGGATCGAGGGTGCTGATCAGGAAAAGAGTTTCATCTGGAATTGATTCCTCTATCTGCGAGGAAGTAGCGGCGGATGGCAAGGAGCATAGCAGTTCAACAAAAACAAGTGATTTCTTGGATTTGGCTGCAGTAAATTCCAAGTCGAACTCTTGGAGGATCATGATCCACTTTGAGTACTTGCCCCCCAGCAATTGTCGTGAAAAAATATATGTCATGGGGTTACAATCTGAAATCACCGTAGTAGTACGCAACAGAATGTAGTGGCGGAATCGTTGGACGGCGCAAACCGCAGCGAGAGCCAACTTCTCGACATATGCGTATCGAGTTTCCATGTCTAATAAGTTGCGACTAAGATAATAGATGACATGATCGATGCCATGATCGTCGTCCTGAACCAAAACCATGCCGATAGTGGTATCAGCAGCAGCCAAATAGAGTGTATAATCACGATGATAATTCGGAGGCTGCAACAAAGGGGCGGAAACCAGGAGAGTTTTGAGATAAGAAAACGACTCCTCGGCTATGGCATCCCATCGGAATGGGGTGTCACACTTCAGTAACCGGGTAAAACCCTTTGCCACTTCAGCATAGTTTGGTATAAACCGTCTTAAAAAATTTGCTTTTCCCTGCAAGCTCTGTAATTGCCGCAAAGTTGCAGGGGGAGGAAGATTCACAATTGCCTCGACTTTTAGAGGATCCAGACGGATGCCCTCTCGGGAGACGATGAACCCGAGTAGTCGACCTGATTCCACGCAGAAGACACATTTGTGTGGATTTAAGCGAATATTATAGTGTTTGCAACGAAGAAATATTTCACGAAGGTGCGATGGATGGTCCGCGCGCTTAGCTGAATGAGCGGGAAGATCATCCAGGTAAGGCTGTACGATGTGCTTGATATCGTGGAAAGCATATGACATCGCATGCTGAAAAAGTAGCGCCGGAATTTTTGAGGCCGAAGGGGAGCTTTTTGTAAGCAAAGGTGCCCCAGGGACAGATGAAGGTCGTCTTATGTTGATCTGCCGGAGCAATGTTGATCTGGTTGTAACCAGAAGAGCTGTCCATGAATGAATAAATCTCGCTACCCATACACTCGTCAATGAGTTGATCAATAAATGGAGTGGGGTAGTTGTCCTTTGGACAAGCTCTGTTGATATCACGGTAGTCAACGCAGACACGAATTGTGCCCTGTTTTTTATCGACAGGGACAATGTTTGAGACCCATTCTGTCAGTGGGATAGGATAGATAAATCCCACCTTAAGAGGCTTTTCAACCTCTTCTTTGATGGCTGCCGCCTTGTGGGGGTGCACGGGACGTAAACGCTGGCGAACAGGTTTGGCCCCGGGATACGTTGGTATCTCGTGCATGACTATGGACGGATCAATGCCGGGCATCTCTTCATACGACCATGCAAAGACATCACGAAATTCGCGAAAGAGAGCGATATAAACTTGAATCTCCTCCGGAGTGCAGGTCACTCCTATGAAAATATTCTCGACGATCCCTGGTTTGACAGATATGTCGATCGGTTGAGTTTGCGTGATGTTCCCTAAATTTCCTTCCAACGTTGTATGATAAATTTGAATTGGCGTCTGAAGGGGTTGAGAAGGGAGACATGAAGCAAACCGTGCAAGGCACAGTAAGGTTTCCTGGGAGGTAGGGAGAAAGGAAGAACGGTGGTGAAGAGGGAACCACGGCCGTTCATCCAGAGACATGGTCTCTATGATAGCCTCATCGGAAGGAAATGTTTTCTTCAATGGATCCGAAGAGGTGTATTCTCCTACCCAAGGGGGAAAATCATTTGAGTCAAGCACCCCACTCGAGATGGTGGGTTCATCATGAGGAGCCGATGCAGCGACAATTTCAATGTAGTTGAGCTCGGTTGGGCTCAACGGTATCTCCTCGCCCCAAGGTTCTATCTGGTCAATGGACGGAAGAATCCAGGGATCGAAACGAACCGAGATCATCGAGATCGAGGCGAGGTTGGGAGGTGGGAGGGAAAAAACACCCATAAGGGCGGGTTCTTTGAAGAGCCCGGCTCCCACATTTTCATACGGGACTGAGGTATGCTCAATGAAGGGTACGTTTCCCTCAGAAGAGGAAGCGAAAAACGAAAGTTGATCAACCGTGAAAATTTTCCCTTGATGGGGAAAGCGAATGACATGGAAGAGAGACGAAGCTACAGCACGCATAGCGTACGTCCAGCTCCAGCCTAGAAGAAGATTATATGTAAGACTTGCGTCTACAACTTCAACTTCAACTTCTACGGTCTTCCCCTCTAAGGTAATCGGTAGCCGTTGAAGGATACCATACGGTCGAGACTCTCTCCCGTCGAATGCTTCCAAGGTCGTCGGGGACTGACTCAACGTCGGAGACCCGATGGCTTTCCAACATGCAACGGACATGATGCAGGTCGAAGCGCCCTCATCAATGACTGTACGATGAATCATTTTAGAATTGATGACGACTTGTATAAGGAAAGCTATCCGATGAGGCAGTCGCAGCACATGACTCTCGAGATCAAAAGTGATTAAATCCGAGTCCGCTGGGTCTATGCCACCGATGGCATATAGCAGGGACTTCCTCTGGGGGGGGCAGCTCTGAAGGACCTCTAATGCGGACATGGCAGATGGAGCCTGCGCCAAGTCCTCCATGATGTTGTAGTGCTGGGCAGCACGAGCATTCGGGTTATAGGAAGACATCCTGAGTACCCCTTTGGGAGGGGGTCGGATTGTCGTCTCAGTGCTTGGCCTCTCAATATGGAGAGGACCAGAGCTGGACGGAGGAGCACTTGAGGGAACCTCTGGCTCCTTCCTTGCGAACGACGGATAATCTTTAGCTCGAGTGGATACATGAATAGGAATAGTTCCAGCCATGAAGACCTGGGAACCGAAAGGAGAGGATGAAGAAGGATCAGCTACCATTGGGTCTGCTGAGAGGGAAAGGGTTCTTTCAAAAACAGCAGGGATCCCTTGAGCACCTTTTAACAACCGACTAACTTCGGCCCACCTAGGGCAGTCCTTAGTATAGTGGCCTTCCTCACAAATGAGGCAAGGGTACTTAGGCTTGCGCTTAGCACCTTCCTCACCAGGAGGTTTAGATGATTCCTGCTTGGGTTGATCGGGCTTATTCTTCCCTTTCCCCTTCTCCTTTTTCTTACCTTTCGAGGCTTTGCCTGTCGTGGAAGACTGAACGACATTCACCTCGAAAGTATTACCGGAAATAACAATGCCCTGGGAAGAGCTCTCGTTGGGTGAACTGGACTTCTGCTTCCCAGAGTTGGATGATTTTTTAGAGGCCTGGGCTACAGAGCCGATGACTCCATCAACAGATGGCTTGGGTGGAGCCTTGGATGTGCCGGGCCTAGGGGCATCTGGAAAATAATCATACAAAGTACCAGACTAAGAATAGACTAAGTCTAGGTACTGAGCGCGCGCGATCGCTTGCTCTTCAGTTACGCATGCCCCCATAGCGATGTCCCTTGCAATATTGGGGACAAAGGAGGTGGTAAACCAATCGGTGAGGAGGAAATTAGGTATCCAAAACTTGATTAACCTGCGACACCTTCTCCATTCATGGATATGATCAGAGATGTGTGTAGCAGTGTCCTGCTTGAGAGACGTAAGGAGATGAGTCCTTGTCTCATACCGAATGGGTAACTAAAAGTGATTTAAAAATGCCATAGCCAGCGAATTGAAATCATGGAATGATGCACGAGACAATTCGATGTACCATTTCGCTGCCGAACCAGTGAGGGTCCTCTAAAAGAGGCGAAGTCGGATCGAATCATCGAGCCATGAATTCGAAGAACACCATAAGTGATACGTCATGACATGAACCTGAGGATCTTCTCTGGCCTTCCCATCAAATTTGGGACAGTCACTTTGAATTTTAGTTGGAACTGGTGGCCACTGTGGATCGTGTATAATGGGATCATTCGTCAACTTGGACACATCGGGCAGTTCCAACATGGCTAGAAATGGTAATTGTGGATTAAACGACATTTGCGGCGGATATGAGGTGGAACTAGCATTCCACCCGGCTCCAGGTTGTCCCCATTGTCCTTGTCCCGATGGACTAGGTCCGTAAGGGCCCTGCCCATAAGGATTTTGTCCATAGGGGTTATTCCCGGAACCAGGTTGCTGATTCTGCCCCCCAACACCCCATTGGTTACCATATTGGCCAGCAGGTTTCTGATAATTCGGTTGAGGATTACCCTGCGGCTGTTGGTAATTCTTATAAGGGATATAAGGATTATGTCCTTGGGGTTGCTGGTATCCGTACTGAGCCTGTGAACCAAGCGGCATCTGATGGGACTGATACCCACTAGAATGCTGGGGTTGGGATTGGTACCCACCCGAATACGGAGGCTGGGCCTGATACCCGCCAGAGTACGGAGTCTGGGATTGATACCCACCTGAGTACGGAGGTTGGGATTGATACCCGCCCGAGTAAGGAGGTTGGGATTGGTACCCACCTGAATACGGAGGTCGGGATTGGTACCCACCTTGATATGGATGCTGGGATTGAAACCCACCTGAAAGAGGAGGTCGGGATTGGTACCCGCCTGCATTCTGAGCCGTCTGGCCAGAGGGTTTTCCTGGCCGGATTGGGGGCAGCACTGCTCGCCCAGAAGGTCTAGCTTGCTGGTTGAGAGGGCGCCCCTGTGCGGCCGAGGTTTGTCCCTGGTGACCAGAGGGTTGCTGAGTGGTAGGCTGGCCTTGCTGCACGTAAGGCTAGCCCCCTTGCCCAGAAGGGTTACCTTGCTGGTTTACGGGTCGACCTTGTTTCCCATGGGGTTAAGGGTAGCCTTGTTGAGTACCTGGTTGACCTTGTTGGGCGTTGGGTTGTCCCGGGTTTCCTGAAGGTTGCCCAAGATATGTAAACGCCGGACCACTAGAGACCAAAGGTTGTCCTTGATAAGGTTGTCCTTGTGGGCCTCCCTGCTGACCTGGGTAATTTTGACCAGCATACTGCTGCCCATAATTAGGCTGCACGTAAGGCTGTTGACCCTGGTAAGGTGGTCCTTTTTGTCCTTGTCCTGGATAGTACTGGCTGCCACCATACCCGGTGGTGCCCCAATCCACGTTCAACGGAACAGAAATCTTATCATAAGGAATTTGGGGCAAGGAGGTGTATAAATAATGATTCTCGGCATCATAGTACGGGCCTTGACCATCCAGGTTCTGGACATTAAGCAAGTATTCAAAATATGTCTCCTCTTCCGTCATATACTTGGAAGTAGGAGGAACACCACTTGCGGGGTGCACAACTCTAGAAGAAGGAGACGGTTCACCACTCTGCGTTGGACCTCGAGATGGGCCCGTGGTAGAAGTGACAACAGATGAAGCTGTGACCGTACTAACAACTGGAGTTGACGCCATGACACAAACGGTCGGGTTGGTGGGGACTACTGTAACAGCAGAATGAGGGGCTTGGGAAACAAACGGTCCTGTGGTAGGGACGATGTTTTGACCCCAAACGGAAGAGGAAACTGCCGAGTTCATAGCATCCCGCAATGACCTGTAACGCCCCGGCACCGTGACACCCAAAGACGTAACGGTATAGGGTGTAGAGATGATGGGGGATGTTGCCGGAATGGGAGAATCTATACTCGACATAACGGACGGGCCACTAAACACTAGAGAAGCGTCGCCCATATCGGATGAAGCCATCGGAGATGGAGCACCGACAGGAGTGGCAAGGTAATCCTCGTCAGAGGGCTCCCAAATAGGGTTGTAAAAGAACTCGTAGAAATCGTCCTCTGAAGCTCGAGAATTCAACGGCTGGATGCTCGGAACAATGGGAAGAGCATCCCAGACCGGAGTTTCAGGGGCAACAGAAGATGGGGACCCTTCTTCACTTGGGATCGAAGACGGAGTTGATGGATCCGCCAGGATGACCAAACAAAGACCCTAAACAAGCTAACGATAAAACCTACTCAAAACTAAACGCACACAAGATCTAACCGGGTAATGTTATCGTGGCCAAATGAATTTTAAGACACAAGAACTGAACTTGACCTTTTCATGTTTCGAGAGTCGAGAAAAGGATGAAAAGATGACTCTATCTACTTCGAATGTTTAATGAGCACGAAGTGATAAGACGCTCACTTACACCTTTTCTTTTAGAGAGTCTGAAAAGGAT
>APFE031511191.1:0-10893 GCA_000404065.3 Pinus taeda
AAATGCATGAGAAGGGTTTAAATACTACTAACTATGTCTAAAAATAACTTATTTACAAAAATTTAGGATACGGTTTAAATGATCGTCCTGTTTCTAGGAAAAATAAAATAAAACTATTTCTAAAATTAAATCTAAAGTTAACTATTTATGTATTTTTTCCTTTATATCGCAAGCATTCAGAATTTTCTTGAGCAAAATTGGTTGGCGGACCTCATCCTTTAGTTGCCCTGTGAAAACGGAAACTACTAGAGTTGGCACCATCTTTTCGACAGAATTTATGTTGTTTTTGAGAGTCATCCTCTTCGAGAGATTTTTCCTGGCGATGTGCGATTAGCGCTAAGTGCTAATTGCGCATCGAAAACTGCCTCTGTTTTTCAGTCTGGGTTTCCTTGATGCATTTTCTGCCTCTTGCGTGCTTTCTTTTGGCGGACTGGATTTCGCTACTATTCGACGCAGAATTGGACAAGCTAAATCTGCAACTGCGTTTCTGTTACATGCAATGAATGTGTATAAGGGCGCCATTTCTTTATCTTCAGATACCAGAGCCTCGCCTATTCTTCACCATAATTTCTTGTACACTGCTTTGTATAATATTTTGTCCTTCGTTCCTACAGTTACAAGTGAAGTGAGAGTAATGATAATACATAATGACGGGAATGCTTTGACTGCTGAAGACATATAAAAATATGCCACCTTACGTGAATTGACTCTTTGATAAACTCAAAACTATATTTCATTAATGAGCATTAAAGCACATAACTAGTCTCGTTTAACATTTTTTCTTGAACAATGAACCAGACAAATTTACGACAGGATGATTTTGCGATTTGCTTTGCAATATCGCAGATTTGTTACATCGCATATCGCAAGATCGCATGATTTTTATTTTGTCTTATCGTAATGTTGTTTTGACGCATTATCGCAATTTCGCAGTGTCGCACGATCGCAATATCGCAATATCGCATGATTGTAAGATGTGCATATTTTGTGTTCAGCAGTTTCTTTGCGAGGTGCGATTTTGCGATATGCACTATCGCATATCGGCGTTTTCTGCAGTTTTTTATCATAAGTATGCTTTTAACATCTGCGATGCGATATATGTTTTATCTTTATGCAATTTCGCATCGCATTCTCGTGGTTTTAAATTTTAGCTCGTAAGGAGGCATGATGTTGTCTTTTTTGTGATGCGATATCCTTTAAGGAGTGATTTTACCTTCCTTCATCAAAAAACTTAAGTTTTTAGATTTCGCAAGGGTCTTTTCTTAAGTTCATGATAATAAGTTTTATTGAAAAGGAAATACAATCACTAATTGATTTTTTTGAAATTTTTTGACTAAGGGTCCCCTTTTATTTAGTATTAGTAATAACACTAAACAAAAAAAGGGGGGTTGTTGGTGGCCACAACAGAGCCCTGTAACAAATTGGGAAGAGATCATCCTGGAGCAGTAGTAGAGGAAGACTCAAATGAATACTTGTGGTTATCGCCCTGATGGAACAATGGATTTTGGACTCCCTAGAAGGGGGTGAATCATTATTTATGCATGGGGGTGAGTGCGGGCGCCTATGGACTCCTAGTGTCGAAAAATCAAGTAGTTGTTATTCAGTGGGATTGGGAAAGGAGGTCCTCTGGAGACCATGGTTTAGTAGAAGTTGGTGTGCTAGTCGTAGAAGCAAGAAACCCCCTAGACTTTGGAATCTAGCTTGGGGGTGATGACTGCAAGTAAGTGTGGCTACATTTGTCTACGGTTGGGTGGAGAGTCCTTTTCCTAGAATCAGTTCCCCTAAAAAGCTCAAAGATAAGTATTTTTGTGTGTCATTTATCTTCTAATGAATCATGAAGTATTATAGATTATGGTTTTGGATTCAGGGACTTCACTGTGTTGATTATGTTTGCATATGTGGTACATCTATGTGGATATATGTTATTGATATGTATATACATATATGTGTTTATCATATAGATACATGTGTGTGTCAAAGTTTAAAGAACTAATTCATGAAATGATTGCTAATGATAATCACAAAACATCTGAGGCATAGTAGGCATACTAAACTGCATGATAACAAAGGCTAAGATACAATGCTGAGTTGAGCCTAGACCTACATACATGTTTAATAACGTGGAAAGCAACACATAAACAAAGGCTAAGATACAATGCTGAGTTGAGCCTAGACCTACATACATGTTTAATAATGTGGAAAGCAACACATAAACTAATTACATGTCACGAATGAGCTATCAGAGCTTGGATTAACACTTGAAAAATAGTGGGTTTTGAGACCCCCTTTATTATTATGAATATTACATGGAAGACCCTTTGCATAATAGGGTTTGTATTCACTTATATATCATTTGTTGTTAGGTTACAAGTTGTCTGTTTTACATGGTAAACAATGCATTAATGGCAAGGTGAGTTTTCCCTTGGAACGAGTTGAGCTGCCAACTTTTCCTGAATATCCTTCATCCTAGCATTTTAGCAGGCTAGATACCTGTTGTTGGCATCGTAGGGTGGTTTCCGAGGCACCCAAATGGTCTATGTAACGTTGTGGAGATACTAGTATGCTCGACACATGGTACGGTATCATGATCATGTGGCAAGAGAGGTAGGAATGTCTTAGGAGTACACACCAAGCTTGTGGGAGGTAAGTCATGCAAGAGCTCCTATGTTGCCTTGGGTGGCATTCTCTCCTAGTGGGAAGGGAAGACTCGTGGACTAGGAACCCATTGTAGAATCTATCACCCAAGCTTAGGAGGGATAATTTTCTAGACAACCCTAAGTAACCAAGGGCACCAACATGAAACTATGATACACATCTGGGAGTCTACCAAATCCCTAACATAGATCCATAGTCAGCAAGAATGACTTGAAGAATCTTGTACAATGGTAGAGCTTGTAGTCAGGGAGGTTGCAGAGCTCTCTATCTAAGACATTACATGATGTACAGTTGAGGTCCCTTGACTGAGTTATGATGGGAATAAGGAGGAAGGTACTGTTGCAGCGCAGAGGAGTGATGCCATGAAATTATAGGAAAGTGTGGGCTAACCTTATATTTCGGTCTGTCAAAACCCTAGTCAAGGGAGGCCTCTTATTGGTGGAACCAAATTCCCCTCAAATTATAGGTCATAATGACAGGGAAAAAATTCTTAGATCTGGAATCCCAAAGGATGACTTAATTTAGATCTCGGGATGCAATGGTAAAGGATGTCAAGGTTTTGTCAAGAGATGGCGACATAAACTTCTTCCGCCACCCAGATTCGTCAAGTCGGGAAGTAGTTGAAGGTGGCCACCCCAGAAGCTCGAGAGATCAAAACCATGAAGCATTATGAGAATGTGTTCTTAAAGGGATCCAAATTCGATGGTTCCCATTTACTAAGTAAATCCAAGTGCGAAACTAGTCGCCAAGGAATCCCTTTTTCTTCTTAAATCGGATTTATGATGACTCATCCTTAGAGTGGATATTACATTAGCATGAATTATTGAAGAACATGTGGCAAGCATTTTGGGAGTTTTGGGTACCCAAGGGAGCCACACACGAGTGACACATGGACCTCTTGCAGGTCGACACATGGGGTGGATGACAACGACATGACATCACATGGGTTATGATTAGACCCCGGTGGTCGGAAACCTCATAAAAGATGGATGATTGTCTTGGGGAACCATAGGTACTAGGGATTATCATTTGATGATGCATTAGTTGACGAAGAAATTCTCTATCACTTAGGGTCGTTAACTCGGAAGTAGTCGAATATAGGTACTAGGGTTATGGGACCTATAAGAACATCGACGGATAACGCATGGAGAGTCATGTGGCATCCTAAAACACCAAAAGCCCAAAACCATCATGGAAAGAAACATCAAAAATTTAGTTTCCAGGGGACGATGGCCTCACTTGAGAGCTTGAGATATTCTAAGGGCCCCAAAGTCGTGACTGGTAAGCCAAAAGGTCAAATTTTAGGGGGATGTCTCAATTTAATAGTTGAGATGTCATGAGGGCCCCAGAGATGGGACATGCCATCCAGAAGATCGAGATTCTAGAGGGGACTATTAATTGCAATCTTAAGGTGCGTTGGGGTCCTAGAGACGCATCGAATTAGCCAGCAAAGAAAAAGAAAATTTATTACCCCATTACTCAAATGTGAAACAAAAGGGTTGGGTACATTACTATGGGGGAAAGTTGAGCCTCCAAAATTTCCTTCATTTTGATATTTATCTCTCAGTTTCACTCATTTTGTCTCTTATTCCCATATCATTACACCTCTACCTTGAGTTAAAAGCCATCAAAGCTACATAAATGCATAAATAATGTTAATGTCCATTATCATCTCAAACATATATGTTTTTCTTTATAAATAGGTTTGATTATACATAAGCTATTGAATCTTGCATATTCTCCAGCTTCTCTAACAATCTATAATTGATTCAAAGGTTCTATAGGATCTCATGTGTTATAAATCAATTGGAGTATGTGGAAAGTTTCAAAATGTTACCAAGATGGTGATCAACCTATCAGCCATAGGTGGAGTTTTACAAGTTCAACATATCATTCAAGTCAAACCCTCTGTCAAACCAGTCATGATGCACTTGTAGGAAGAAAAATATTAAGCGAGTGAGGTATATAATCAAGCAACCGAGATTCAAGAATAAATATTTGATGATTTGGATAGATTGAAGTTGATAATATTTCCTCTCATGATTCACTTCTTCGATAGCTAATCGTGAGAAGAAATATTCATGTTTAACTTGAGAAATTGAGATGTCAATTTAGATTCTAAATATTAGCCAATAGACTCTCGAGTTGTTAGTATTGAAACTCTATATAAATGCTTCATCTGGAAGCAAATAAGCAATCTTGAAATTGTTTGGAAGTTCTAAATTGTTCTTATTTTACAAACTCTTCGTGCACATTTTATTAATACAATACCAGTTATGGTGTTCCTCTAATTTTTGGTGATCAATTTAATTGTGTGATCTAAAGTCTACATTTGCTTGTGCATCTCAGTAGGGCCCCTTGTAGAAGTATGAGTTATCTTAGTTTAAATTGTTCATTACAAACTCATTTCATTTTCCATATTTTGTTTTGTTTAAGTTTCAAATCCATGCTCTATTTTGAATTAGGTAACATGCTCTACCCTTTTCACTTATTTGTTTTTGTCTTGTTTTATGGGTCAAGTGCTTGAGTAAAACATAAAAATAATAAAAATGTTTTCCTTGTTCATTCTTGCATTCAAGGTCGCATTAGATTTATACTACTTAAATGAATTGTAACTAATGTACACACACATAAGAGTTAATTAGTTCTAGTCTTTTCAATCACTTTTAGAATGAGAATTTGATTTCCTTTAGAATAGAGTTTATATATTGTTCAGTAGAACACAAGGTCATTGCTTCTCGGTAGAATAGAAATTTATTTCTTTCTTAAAAATCAGAGTCTCGGTGCTTTATTAGAATAATTTTTTACCTCTTTCTTATTAAATGGATTTCCATGATTAAAATTTCTTTCATGTTCTATAGAATAGATTTCCATTTATGCTCAATAGAATAGATTTTCTTTTTTGATTAATATAATAGACTTCAAACAAAAGTTAGAATAACATTGTCAATTCAATAGATTAAAGAATTCTGATACTTTCTAGTTTATGTTCTACTACTTATTGTAGATTAAAATTTTATTGAAGTCTTTTCCTACTTTAAGAAGTGTTGTGTGTAATGATATTAGATATCATGTTGTAGATGGAATCTCATTTAAAACCTTTGCAAATTCATTTCAATAGATTAGATTTATTTTTATCAAAAGTTGATTGCCTAGCATATATTGTGCAAGTGTGCTTCATAAGAAAAATAACCCTAGATTGACAATTTAATGCAAGTAATTTAAGAGATAAATAAATTACCCAACAATTAACATTTACCAAATACTGGTAAAATCGTGTTTTATATGTCTTCCTTTTTGCTGCTACTAGGTTAATTTCTATTGTTGCAAATTTTGTTACATTTTTGGTGCTTTCATTTCAATTTAGATATCACATTCATGATTAGAGACCAATGTATGAAAGCATAAAGCAAGTATAAAGCATCCCTATGAAATATATTTTCCATAACATACTAAACAACCACTATATTGAAAGACTGAATGCATATGCATGGAGTTATCCATTTACTGACTTTAATTGACAATTAGGACAAATTTCCCGAATCAAAAAACATAGCCTCACTACCTATCAAACATACATTAAAAGAAAAAATTAATTAGCTAAAATATTGTCTGTTTTCACCCCAATTGACCTTAATGTTCATATTCACAAAAGAGACAAAAATACCAAAAGCACACTTTCGAAGGTCAATTGAAATATGGACACAAACCTATGATATAGAGGACTACACCACCAAGTGAAACCTAGCCTAGAAAAATTTCTCGGAACACTTTTCAATTCCAATGTATATTAATGTAAATACCAATGCCACTGATACAGATGAGCTAGGTTATCACAACAGATGCAAACACAAAATCAACCTTGTGTACCATAATGTTGTAATGCAAAGAGCCCCACCAACATGGAATTATACAAAATAAGGAAAAATATAAGAAAGTATAGGCAATCCAAATCTTCCACTTGGAGCCCATCTATGTCTCTTGGGCATCTTTAGTTATTGGAGCTCCAACCATCATGTATAGTAGAAGAAACTTTCATCGTAATATGATTACCTAGAATGAACATATTCAACACAAAAATAATACATTAAATAAATGCAGTACACTAATAAATATTAAAAACAAATTGAAAACAAAGATATCACAACAAACCTGGAAAATCATTTATTGTTAGAAAGAGGGTGACCTTGCATGTTGAGTTGTTCAAATTGAAATAGTTCATCTTCATTTGCAACGATATTCAAATCAATTTCCAATATTTCATTTTGTTTGCTTCTTTCTCTTCTACTTTTTGGGCTTAGGGAATTCTTCTTCCTCTTCAAATTTGACCCAAAAGCACCTAACCCACACTTGAAGTCATAATCCACAATATGAAGACTATTGCCATCATCCAACATTTTTTTAACCAAAGCAATCAATTGTTTAGTCTTGGTCAAAGTAGTAGGAGGACAATTTTGAAGCAAGTCTAAGTAGCCAAATAACGGCTCTCTTGCCAACTCAAGTCCTTCAACATTTACATCAACATTGTGACTATCCATGGGAATTATGTTGGCATCTTCATTAAGATCTGGTGCCTCTATATTTATCTCAGGAGGGTCATTGTATGAATCAATTGTGGTCTCATGATTTAGTAATGGGTTTGAAGCCGTTGAACAGGAACACAACCAACCGACCTTTATGGCATGCTTGAACATGGGAAATCACAAGTTATGAAATTTGTGCAATGTCGAGTTCCAAGATATTTCTTATTAGGTTTAGATTGACTCCTTGCCAATACGCATGAGATATTCTCTCATGAGGGTCGCAATCACTATCTGGATTTTTTTTCTTTTTCCATTAATGATTCACGTTGTTTCTCTTTCTTGTAATTATTCAAATATCCTTCCTTTCTCAGATTTCCTTAAACTGGTAACATGGTTCAACATTTGTTAGACGAATATATCAACCAATCCATCCTACTATCAAATTTCTTTCTTCTATTAGATAGAAAGTTTGTCTTTAAGTAACATTTATATAACTCTATCACAAGGAAATCTAAAGCTCAAGACCTGGAGCAGGGCGTCAAAGGACCATTCCCTCCCTAGGATGAGAGATTAGTTTTTCCAAAATCAAAACAAACAGAAATGCAAGAAAAATTTAAGCTCAAAACCTAGAGCAGGGCGTCAAAATACCTTTCCCTCCCCAAGACGAGAGATTGGGCATAAAGATAAAAACGGGAAAAAAATGAAAGAAAAACAACAAAACAAAGAAATGACTACGCTCAAGACCAAGAGCAGAGTGAGAAAACTCCTTCTCTCCCCAAGATGAGAGATTGACCCTCTGGTCGATACAAATCATGTCTTGCACCTTGTTAGCCTTCCCCGGCAACGGTGCCAAAATGTTGGGGTCCAAGTGTGAATCTTGTGATTCAACCCTTTACCACATTAATATGTCAATCCGGGTGTACACTTTTCAAGGTAACACGCAAGGTATATGCAGGAGCAAGGTTACAATCTTATATTGACCAAGGGTTCATGACTAAGAAAATAAAGCATCGTTGTAATAGTAATGGAAATTAAATTGCAGAAAGGAAAGCATTCACAACAATCTATGGAAATTTGTAACACCAATAAAGAAAATACAACAAGTAAAAAATATACATAAAAAGGACACACACACAACACATGATCAGAAGAGTGGGCACAACTCCTTGGTCAGGGCTGCGCTTAACTCACATATTGAGAAAAATATCAGAAGGATGGAAATCTCATTAACAAGAGTTCCACTGTTACAAGGCTCAATTCTTACATCAGCTAGCTCCCCTTTCTCTCTAAATTGTGTCTTTTAAATATACAAACATCCAAAGGAAACTTACAACAAACTGATCTCAATATTCAAGATGAGATCTGAGAGATATGTCCATCATGATTCAGCTGGAACAAGTCAAATTTGGTTATTACAATTGGGCAATTCTGGAAAACGGCTGCAACAACAAATATGCAAATATGTCCTTTGAAGAACCTTGCTTTTATCCCAATATAAACCAAATTTCTGAAAACTAGTCGTTGGAAAACTGATTTGGTCCATTCTGAATAAAACCCATTTCTCATATTTTCCAGATTCGCTTTCATTTGCAAAACGTCCAACACAAAACTATCACTCATTATGCTAGCAAATTCCTGAGTTGGAATATCTAATTATCTGTTGAATACCAAATCTGCAATCTGGAAGAGATCTTGGAGGCTAAAATCATGAGTGAGGTTATAACAAAAGAATAAACCAAAATCATGCATAAAAATCATTAATTATTAAAAATTAATGAGATTAGATATTATTTATCCACAAGAGTATAAATGATTATGAAATGGAATTATATAATAAATTATGCTAAATAATGTGATAAAAGAATAGATGAAATAAATGTCAAGAAATGGTAATAATAAAGACAAATTAAGAGCCCAACATGTATCTTGATTTGCGTGGGGAAAATATTGACGACCTTTTACCCACATCCCCAATTGAAGAAAAATTAGGCTACTGAAGATATTTTGTCCATATGAAAACCAAAAATAGAACTCTAAGAAAGAGTATGTGAACTTACAAAACTTGTCATTGAAAACGCAATTCTTGTGGAAATAGTCTAAGAAATTCTCCTCATTAACCAATTTGTTGAATAATGAATTGATTGCAATGGTCACTTCATCATTGGAACAATATCTCATAATCAAACCCAAATCACTAAACATCTATTTTGATATTTCTGGACTACTAGTCAATCGATTGACACCTTTTATCCATGCACTACATATGTGCCAAACACACAAGATAACATTGCACCTTATGATTCTCCTACCACATCCAATTCATTTCAAGTGCATATTTTTTAGAACAAATACAATTTGTGCTACAAAATAATAAAAATGAAGTTACCTTAAAGCACTAATTTCAGCCAATGCATCATCAACCATGAAGGCGTTAACTTGCCAATTATGATCAACTTGGTTACACCTATGCATGAGGTGCTCCAACCATAGTGAATTTTCCTATGATGTATTACATTATTCCACCACCCATGCAACTGGTACCCCATTCTATTTCTCATCAAACACCATGAGTGTGTACAACTAATATTGTCACATTCAAAAAACATATGAATTCAACTTTAGCTCATTAATCATGATCAATCACTACAAATCAAATTATTGTATTAGATCAATCATTCTTAATACACTCACCCCATATTTATTTGTGTTGAATGTTTAATCCATGGTTATTAAGCTATTATTTGATAGCTTGACCATGGTCTCCAACATCCACTTTGTTTGAATTCCAACTATAAAAGGGATCTCTCCACGATTGGGATTTTGATAAAAGAAAAAATCATCTTGGTGTTTTTTATACCAAATGTTCACACTCATTTCATCCTTCTTATGAAATTGATACTTTCCTTTCATTAGATGATTATATATGTTAACAACATCTTTCCTACATAAAAATAAATCCCTATATCGACACTTCCAAGAAAAAAAAAAATCTCTACATAGGAAACCATGCCCCTTTATAACTTTGGTTGATGTAGGGACCTAGCATCATCCGAAGTGTCATGCTGACCATGACAAGACCATCCTCAGTTATCTTCATGTTCATATATGTTATATTTATTATCGCTATGTTGGGGCTTTGAACCATAGCTTTTACAATGAAGTTTCATTGGCAACCCCTCTTTTTTGCAAATGAGGATCTTTGTTCCATTTCATTTTCTCCTCTTTTTTCCACAGGGACATATGAATAAACATAATTTCATAAAAGGTCAATATATATGACAAATGATAAAGCATTGTTAATACCAACATCTAAGCAATGCATCTCTAAAAATATTACACTTCATATTGCAGGGAAGCAGTATGCCTTGAGCCTAGGTGTTTATTTTGTACGTGGGTGAAAGAACATGGAGTTTCTAGGTTCATTTCCTCTCCTCTAATAAAGTGCAAAATTTTATGTGAAGGGATTATCACAATCTGATCATTCTCCATGTTATTTCCATGTACTTCAAACCAAACTAAATCCTTTATAGAAAAGACGATCTTCTCTTTAGGGTCTTGCACTGGAAGGGAAAATATAGTGTCCCATTTTTCTTGCTATACCATTTTTGTGACCCACTGAGTTACCACAAAAGAGACCCAAAAAGTTGCCACAATAATGACCCAGTGAGTTCCCACAACAGTGACACAACAAGTCGTTGCAATGGTGAACCAACGA
>APFE031511193.1:0-19461 GCA_000404065.3 Pinus taeda
GATGAAGTTTCCAATTCTGCTGCAATCAAGGCCTGACTGATGGCTAAACTCTGACGGTCTAACAATTCTCGATCACATGTTTCCTACACGGTTAGGCTGCCCGTGGGGTCAACTGGCCGTGTATTGTTTTATTTGTAATTTTTATCAATGTAATTAGGCCAAGAGTTAATGAAGTTTAGAACTTAGGCTTAGGGTTAAGTTTGATTTTGTTTTAACAATGCGATGGTTAGGACTTAGGTCTTTATGGTTTTAACATAGGTTTTTTAAATACATATTGCAATGTATTGCAGATGGTTAGGGTTACAACATAGGTGATAGATTTGATAGTGCATTTGGTAGATTAGGGTTAGGGTTTACATTTTGTTTTTGAAAACCCATGTACAACACATTGTCACATGTGACGAAACCAAATACATATCGACACTAGCTACCTTTGCGACGATAGCCTCGATGACACATCGAACCTCTACAACGGATGATACAACCCACATCGACACAAAATCCTATGAAGGCAAATGACAAAACACATGTCATCGACCAAATCCTAGCAGAATTGTCAATGAACACAAGTTGACAGCCAGGTACAAACCCATATCAACTGAACGTCATGAAAACCATATTACTTGAACAACTTGATCCATAACCAACACTGTCGAAGCTGACGAGACAGAACTGAATTGGCGACGACTCTGAACACTGACGACGATACTTTAACACCTATGCAACGATCTGACGAGATCCTTCTGGATCAATCCTCTCCACTTGAAAAATTTTGGACCACAAAAGTTTGACTATACAAATAGTCGATGAGGGTAGAACTCCCTCTCTTTCCACCTTGACCTAATGGTGTACCAATACATTTGATCAATCACCTGCAAATGATGACCGTGATGATGCTGACTATGGCAATTTTTTTATTCAGTGATCTATTGATCCATCTACAGTATGAACAACTTGCGACGATGGGAAAACAACTTGTTATGAACATGGAAATTGATTTCTTTCCATGAAGAACCATGAGTTAGTGATTCATTATCTTTGAAAACAGTCTCTACTAGATGTTGTTTAATACCATCAACAAGTATAAACAATCTATTTTTCTAAATGAGAGAGACAATCAAAGATACTTTGGACATCAAACCAACTACTTTATTTAACATACTTTCCTGCTTCCTAATTACTAAGCGAACTTGCTGCAATGAACCCATCAAGCTGTAAGGTGAAGTCTGCTGCAACTTAGTTCGTCTTTAAAAGTATTGATTTAGCTGTTGATTTGTTTGAATCACTTTCCTTCATTTAAATGATGTTTCCATTGATTAACACTTTCCTCTGATGCATAAGTTCCCATTAGACACTTTGACACTGCTTTAGAAAAGGCTTTGATATGAAAACAAATAGATTTCCTCTCCACTTGAAAAGTGGTTTCCAAACTATTTGAAACATGACATGGCGACACAGTACAAGAGAAATTGGACACCGACTTTCCCTAATACTGACATGTATCCTTGCAACTGTTAAGTTCCAAACTTAAACTGAATTGATTGATTCTAACATTAGGAAGAGGAGTTTTAGGCATACACTATAATTCATGTTGTAATCCCTGCTTAAGAATAAGATATTTGGTTTTACATAGAACTAGAATAGTTTCTATATCTTTAATAAAACCATCTTTAAGCTGAGTCTCATAACTTAAAAAACCATCATGTCGATTGTTATGTTTTCCTTTCGTACACATGATTACAAATCTCTTGTTGAACTTATTAATCGCTTCATCTGATTAGCATTAACTGAATTCAAGTGATTTTTGTTTTGATGTGCCCTGACAATAAATTCAACCTCACCTTTCTTGAGATGATATTTATGTTCTCTCCTATAAAATACTGCATCACGATCATAAAGATAAGGATTTTCTAATACAACTCCACATATGTCTACTGGAACCACATCTAATTCCACTCCATCAATGTAATTAGTTGTTATGGCAAATCTTAATTGACAATGTTTGGTGACTTTTATCTGAGTTGATTTATTTAGCCATCCTAATGGGTAAGGTCTTGGATGATTTCTTGTTTCCAAACCCAACCTTTTAAATAAATATTCAGAGATTAAATTCACTTGTGATCCATTGTCAAACATTGTATCTATCTTTATATGCTTAGAATTTATCCTTATGTTAAACAATTCAACTCTTTTATCCTCATTTGAAGGATTTATGTTTGAATAAGATGCAATAGTTTTCAAACTTGAACTAGTGTCAAAAGTCTTACTTGACTTAACCATGGCGGTTATCCTCCTTTCATCACCTAAATCTGAACCTAGATCTTGTTGGACTACTGCAATTTCCTTCTTTTCATCCTTCTCCTTAAGGAACTTAAGTTCTAGATGAAGTTTCCAACACTTAGATTCATCATGAACGATTCTCTAGCAATGAGAACAACTAGGTCTTTCCTTATGAGCCATTGCTGATTTCTTTCCCTTCGAGTTGTTCTTCCCCTTACTGTCATTGGAATCTTTGACTTTCGACTCTTTGGATGACAGTGATGAAAAATTGAACAGTCTGCCACATGATTCAATATGTATGGCTTGAACACATGCTTCATCAAAATGATTAGGATTAAACATCAATAATGTATGTTGCAAATATGAATTTAAATTGTTGATGTATTTTAACAAAGTTTCACGTGTATCCAATGAAATTCCAAGCAACAATGCTTTCTTTCTGAACTCCTGAGTAAACTCCTAAGTAAACTCCTGAACACTCTGCCATTTACCTTGCCTCAGATGCTGCCAATCAATAACATCTTTCTGCATGGATCCTAAAGGATAGAATTGTTTCCTAAGAGATTTTAAAAGCTTAGACCATGAAGAGATGAATTTTCCTATACGCTTTACATCTATCTGAGTTTTACTTTCCCACCAGATTAAAGTTGTTCCCCCCTTTCTAAGTGTAGCTAACTTTTTTTTTTTTATCACTAGAAATGTTCTGAATGCAACAATATACTTCTAACTTCCTAATCTAGTTATCTATCTTTTTATGATTAATTTCGCCATCATATATAGGTAACTCAAATTTCACATCAAGTTTTAAAAGATATGTTTTCTTAGGTTTCTTTTTCATTTCAGATTCTACACTAGAAGAAGATGATGACGATCGAGAGGATGGAGGTGAAGGAGGTTTATCAGCCTTTCCTTTACCTTTTTCCTTCATCGATGTCTTTGAAGAAGAAGTTGCATCTCTTGCCTTCTTGTCTTTGTATAGTTCTCCCAACATTTGCTTCATAGTCAAGAATGCTTGCTAAAATTGTTCATCAATCATCTTAGTTTTAGTGTTTTCACTTGCATCAGATCCTAACATGTTCGATTTATGAATGACTTGTTGCTTTCTAATCTCTGGATCGATCTGCTCAAGGATTCCTTCTCCTCATTTCGACTTTGACCTAGTTAACATTCAATGAAAAATTCTACAAATGAAACCTGCTATGATACCAAATTATATGATCTAAAATGATCATTTATTAAAACTCATGTAGAATTGATTAACCATTAATGAATTGAATGTTAGCTGAAAGTGTGGAAATCGAGAAAAATTGCTTGAGAAGAAGACTTTACAATAGCTGATTAAACACAAGGAAGATGCATAGCAGAAGTGAAAATAGTAAAAACACAGTGACACCAGACAGAAAAATCGATTACAGAGTTCATCCCTGATGGACTACTTCTTTGGCTTTGCTTTCAAGATGGGTGATCGCTTTATTAGGAGTGAAATAGATGAGGTTGATTACACAGAGATTTTATCAGTCTAAATGTGCACGCATGTACTTCTGATCACTGTCATCAGATAGTTCTTTGAACTAGCTTTCCAACTCCAATTCCCAAATCTGACTCCAGATGCTCCTATTACATTGAAAACAAAACTACCTATGATCTCCAGAATCTGCAAACAAATATCAAAACCACTCTCCCCTTCATCAATGAAGCAAAACTACCTTTTAAAGGCCTCCAGATACGTTGAAACATCCTTGGCTAAATACAAGATGAATTTGGTTGCAATCTGATTAGGTTTAGCTTTGGTCTTGTTGGAATTTGCCACCTAGGGTAGATGCATGGTCATTGAATTAGTTTGAACAAAAAAAACCATATAAACCCATAAGTAAACTCGATAATAACTCCACAACCGCTGGTAGTTAGGCTAACCGAGCGGAGGGCTAATAGCTTCCATGTGAAAATCGGGCAGTTGACTGCTTGACTACCACTTGGTGGTTTATCCCCGGCAATTTCAGCGACCTGCCCATCGGCGGTTTTCTGTTCACATGACCTGTTGTCGTTTTGTTGATGGTTCCACTGCGACTAACCTCCTGACTACTAGCTCTCTAACTGTAACACCAACCTGATAGTCTATCAACATTGTTCACATGCCAATGTCTCTGATGCAGTTTCCAATTCCGCTGCAGTCAAGGCTTGATTGATGGCTAAACTCTGATAGTCTAACAGTGTCTGATCACATGTTTCTGACATAGTTAGACTGCCCGCATGGTGAATTCGTTGTGTATTTTTTATTTGTAATGTTTACCAATGTATTTAGACCGATAGTTAATGAAGTTTAGAACTTAGGCTTAGGGTTACGTTTGATGTTGTTTTAACAATGCGATGGTTAGGAATTAGGTCTTTAGGGATTTAGCATAGGATTTTTTTAATACATATTGCAATGTATTGTTTATGGTTAGGGTTGCAACTTAGGTGATAAATTTGATAGTGCATTTGGTAGATTAGGATTAGGGTTTAGATTTTGTTTTTAAAAACCCATGTACAACATATTATCACAATGTGAAGAAATCAAATACATATCGACACCAGCTATCTTTGTGATGACAACCCCAATGACACATCGAACCTCTACGATGGATGACACAACCCATGTCAACACCAAATCCTACGAAGGCGAACGACAAAACACATGTTGTTGACCAAATCCTGGTGGAACTATCAATGAACACTAGTTGATAGCTAGGTACAAACCCATATCAACTGAATGTCATGAAAACCATATTACCTGAACAACTTGATCCATAACCAATATTGTTGAAATTGATGACACCGAACTAAATTGATGATGACCCTGAACATTGACGGCGACGCTTGAACACCTATGAAATGATCAGACGAGATCCTCCTGGATCATATATAAACATAAACATGGAGATGCAGCTAGAATAAAACTTTGTTTCATTAATAATAAAGAACTGAAATATGCTTACATACAGAAAGGAAATAAACTAGCTCAGAAGATGGTAGCTTATCTCTGAGAAGAGATGTGACGGCTACATGCCTTTGAATTGTGTTAAAATGAGGCTTGAAGGCCTATTTATTATTGAGAAATAATGGAAAACCCTAAAAATCCAAAAACCTAACCCTAGGAGATGAAGCGCCAAAACTATGGGACCCGTTTCAGTAAATTGGTACATTAAATTCTCGGGGTCGTAACTTTAGCATACCATCTCCATTTTATGCACACAATACCTCATTAGAAAGATCTGTCTAAGGGATACATCTTTCGAAAGAAAACATGATTTAAATCAAATTACCTTTGAAAATTAGATTACATCACGGATAACCAATAGAAACATAATGTAGACCTCACTCTACCGAGCTAGAAACTAGATCTATTGGTTAATATTTGATAATACTAGGTTTCTACAAGAGAAAAAAACAATTTAGCAAAAAAATAGATATAACCAAATGAGATTATGAAGGATAACCATTACATATCCTCCAGTTCAGGTGTCTAAATTTTTCATTAGAACTGGGTCTTTTACACTCATGCTGAGGGACAATGGGAGCTTAAATTCACATAGAATGTTTTTTTCAATTTGAGCTAAGCGAGCTTCCAAAATGTATATACTTTCTTCGATATTCCACTAGTTTCATGGAATGTTATTGAAAAATGAAATGATTTCATTTATTTCCTTATGCTTCTCTTTTAAGACTCATCTCAATACTGTCTTAAGCTACTTGTGGACAATAATAGAATGCATATACTAATTCCTACTTTCCCTAGTATTAGTAGGACTAGGAAGCTAGCAAGAGACGTCCTCTATCAATTCTAAATTTGAAGAGGCTTATCTATCTTTAGTGATATTCTTCTATAGCCTCCAAATATCCTCTTGAGTTCTAGGAGAGTCACAACATGATAAGATACAACAACCTCTTGATCCTGCACCACAACATGTGACCGACTTTGTTGGTTATATCTCCTAGCCCCACAATGCCCACACATGTGCTAGCATAGCATACGGCCACACTAAATAAATAAACAATACAATAACAGAGACACCCTTATATCCACATGCTACAAACAAGTGATAACCCCTTAAAAACAAGTGAAATTGCATGAGCAACAAGAACATCTCTTTCATCAATATCTTCCAAATGGAAAATAGTTAACATTAAATGGAAAACTCTACAAATGAAACCTGCTCTCATACCAAATTATATGATCTAAAATGATCATTTATTAAAACTCATGTAGAATTGATTAACAATTAATGAATTGAATGTTAGCTGAAAGTGCAGAAATCGAGGAAAACTGCTTGAGAAGAAGACTTTACGATAGCTTATTAAACACAAGGAAGATGCATAACAGAATTGAAAATAGTAAAAACACAGTGATACCAGATAGAAAAATCGATTACAGATTTCATCCCTAATGGACTACGTCTCTGGCTTTGCTTTCAAGATCGGTGATCGCTTTATTAGGATTGAAACAGATGAGGTTTATTACACAGAGATTTTATCAGTCTAAATGTCCACGCATGTGCTTCTGATCACTTTCATCAAATAGTTCTCTGAACTAGCTTTCCAACTCCTATCACAGTTCCCAATTCCGACTCCAGATGCTCCTATTACATTGAAAACAAAACTGCCTGTGATCTCCAGAATCTGCAACCAAAAATCAAAACCACTATCCCCTTCATCAATGAAGCAAAACTACCTTTTGGAGGCCTCCAGATACATTGAAACCTCCTTGGCTGAATACAGGATGAATGTGGTTGCAATCTGATTAGGTTTAGCTTCGGTCTTGTTGGAATTCGCCACCTAGGGTAGATGCATGGTCATTGAATTAGTTTGAACAAACAAAAACCATATAAACCCATAAGTAAACTCGATAATAAATCCACAACCGCTGGCAGTTTGGTTAACCGGGCAGAGGGCTAATAGCTTCCATGTGAAAACTGGGTAGTCGATTGCTTGAATACCACTTGGTGGTTTATCCGTGACAGTTTCTGAGACCAACCCCTCGGCCGTTTACTGTTCACATGACCTGTTGTCGTTTTGTTGACGGTTCTGACACGACTAACCTCCTGACTACTATCTCTCTAACCCTAACACCAACCCAACAGTCTATCAACATTGTTCACATGCCAACATCTCTGATGTGGTTTCCAATTCCGTTACATTCAAGGCCTGACTGATGGCTAAACTCTGACAGTCTAACAATTCTTGGTCACATGTTTCTGATGTAGTTAGACTGCCCGCGTGGTCAACTTGCTGTGTATTTTTTTATTTGTAATGTTTACCAATGTATTTAGACTGATAGTTAATGAAGTTTAGAACTTAGGCTTAGGGTTACTTTTGATGTTGTTTTAACAATGCGATGGTTAGGACTTAGGTCTTTAGGGTTTTAGCATAGGTTTTTTTTAATACATATTGCAATGTATTGTTTATGGTTAGGGTTGCAACTTAGGTGATAGATTTGATAGTGCATTTGGTAGATTAGGATTAGGGTTTACATTTTGCTTTTAAAAACCCATGTACAACATATTATCACAATGTGAAGAAACCAAATGCATATCAACACCAGCTATCTTTGTGATGACAGCCCCGATGACACATCGAACCTTTGCGACGGATGACACAACCCATGTCAACACCAAATCCTGTGAAGGTGAATGACAAAACACATGTTGTTGACCAAATCCTGGTGGAACTGTCAATGAACACTAGTCGACAGCCAGGTACAAACCCATATCAACTGAATGTCATGAAAACCATATTACCTAAACAACTTGATCCATAACCAATATTGTCGAAGCTGACGGCATTGAACTAAATTGATGATGACTCTGAACATTGATGACGACGCTGGAACACCTATGCAACAATCCGATGAGATCCTCCTGGATCATATATAAACATAAACATGGAGATGCAGCTAGAATAAAACTTCTCTTCATTAATAATAAAGAACTGAAATATGCTTACATACACAAAGGAAATAAACTAGCTCAGAAGATGGTAGCTTATCTCTGAGAAGAGATTTGGCAGCTACATGCCTTTGAATTGTGTTATAATGAATCTTGAAGGCCTATTTATTATTTAGAAATAATGGAAAACCCTAAAAATCCAAAAACCTAACCCTAGGAGATGAAGCGCCAAAACTATGGGCCCCGTTTCCGTAAATTGGTACATCAAATTCTCAGGGTCATAACTTTAGCATACCATCTCTGTTTTATGCACACAATACCTCATTAGAAAGATCTATCTGAGGGATACAACTTTCAAAATAAAACATGAGTTAAATCAAATTACCTTTGAAAATTAGATTACATCACTGATAGCCAATAGAAAAGTAATACATACCTCACTCTACCAAACTAGAAACTAGATCTATTGGTTAATATTTGATAATGCTAGGTTTCTACAAGAGAAAAAAACAATTAAGAAAAAAGTTTGATATAATCAAATGAGATTATGAAGGATAACCATTACATATCCTCCAGTTTAGGTGTCTAAAGTTGTCATTGGAACTGGGTCTTTTGCACTCATGCCAAGGGACAATGGGAGCTTAAATTCACATAGAATTTTTTTTTCCATTTGAGCTAAGTGAGCTTCCAACATTTATATACTTTCTTGGATATTCCACTAGTTGCATGGAATGTTATTGAAAAATGAAATGATTTCATTTATTTCCCTGTGCTTCTCCTTTAAGACTCATCTCATTACTATCTTAAGCTACTTGTGGAGAATAATAGAATGCATATACTAATTCCTACTTTCCCTAGTATTACTAGGATCAGGAAGCTAGCAAGAGACCTCCTCTATCAATTCTAAATTTGAAGAGGCTTATCTATCTTTATTGATATTCTTCTATAGCCTCCAAATATCCTCTTGAGTTCTAGGAGAGTCACAACATGATAAGATACAACAACTTCTTGAGCCTGCACCAAAACACGTGACCGACTTTGTTGGCTATATATCCTAGCCCCACAATGCCCACACATGTGCTAGCATGGCATGCAACCACAATGACTAAAGAAACAATACAATAACAGAGAAACCCTTATATCCACATGCTACAAACAAGTGATAACCCCTTAAAAACAAGTGAAATTGCATGAGCAATAAGAACATCTCTTTCATCAATATCTTCCAAATGGAAAATAGTTAACATTCAATGGAAAATTCTTCAAATGAAACCTGCTCTGATACCAAATTATATGATCTAAATTGATCATTTATTAAAACTCATGTAGAATTGATTAACCATTAATGAATTGAATGTTAGCTGAAAGTGTGGAAATCGAGGAAAACTGCTTGAGAAGAAGACTTTACGATAGCTGATTAAAGAAAAGGAAGATGCATAATAGCAGTGAAAAGAGTAAAAACAGAGTGATACCACAGAGAAAAATCGATTACAGAGTTCATCCTTGATGGACTACATCTTTGGCTTTGCTTTTAAGATGGGCGATCACTTTATTAGGATTGAAACAGATGAGGTTTATTACACAGAGATTTTATCAGTCTAAATGTGCATGCATGTGCTTCTGATCACTGTCATTAGATATTTCTCTGAACTAGCTTTCCAACTCCTATCATGGTTCCCAATTCTTACTCTAGATGCTCCTATTACATTGAAAACAAAACTACCTATGATCTCCAGAATCTGCAAACAAATATCAAAACCACTCTCCCCTTCATCAATGAAGTGAAACTACCTTTTAAAGGCCTCCAGATACATTGAAACCTCTTTGGCTAAATACAGGATGAATTTGGTTGCAATATAATTAGGTTTAGCTTCGGTCTAGTTGGAATTTGCCACCTAGGGTAGATGCATGGTAATTGAATTAGTTTGAACAAAAAAAAGCCATATAACCCATAAGTAAACTCGATAATAACTCCACAACCGCTAGCAGTTAGGCTAACCAGGTGGAGGGCTAATAGCTTCCATGTGAAAACCGGGGACTCGACTGCCTGACTGCCACTTGGTGGTTTATCCCTGGCAGTTTCAGCGACCAACCCATCGGTCGTTTGCTGTTCACATGACCTGTTGTTGTTTTGCTGATGGTTCCGCCGCGACTAATCTCTTGACTGCTATCTCTCTAACCCTAACACCAACCCAATAGTCTATCAACATCGTTCGCATGCCAACGTCTCTGATGTGATTTTCAATTCCACTGCGGTTAAGGCCTGACTGATGGCTAAACTCTGACAGTATAACAATGCCCGGTCACATGTTTCTGACGTAGTTAGATTGCCCGCGTGGTCAACTCGCTGTGTATTTTTTTATTTGTAATGTTTACCAATGTATTTAGACTGATATTTAATGAAGTTTAGAACTTAGGTTTAGGGTTACGTTTGATGTTGTTTTAACAATGCGATGGTTAGGATTTTTTTAATACATATTGCAATTTATTGTTTATGGTTAGGGTTGCAACTTAGGTGATAGATTTGATAGTGCATTTGATAGATTAGGATTAGGGTTTACATTTTGTTTTTAAACACCCATGTACAACATATTATCACAATGTGAAGAAACCAAATACATGTCGACACCAGCTATATTTGTGATGACAGCCCCAATGACACATCGAACCTCTGCGACAGATGACACAACCCATGTCGACACCAAATCCTGTGAAGGCGAAAGACAAAACACATGTTGTTGACCAAATCCTAGTGGAACTGTCAATGAACACTAGTTGACAGCTAGGTACAAACCCATATCGACTGAATGTCATGAAAACCATATTACCTGAACAACTTGATCCATAACCAATACTGTCGAAGCTGACGACACCAGACTGAATTGATGATGACTCTGAACATTGACGACGACGCTTGAACACCTATGCAACGATCTGACGAGATCCTCCTGGATCATATATAAACATAAACATGGAGATGCAACTAGAATAAAACTCTGTTTCATTAATAATAAAGAACTGAAATATGCTTACATATAGAAAGGAAATAAACTATATCAGAAGATGGTAGCTTAACTCTGAGATACATACCTTTGAATTGTGTTAAAATGAGGCTTGAAGGCCTATTTATTATTTAGAAATAATGGAAAACCCTAAAAATCCAAAAACCTAACCCTAGGAGATGAAGTGCCAAAACTATGGGCCCCGTTTTGGTAAATTGGTACATCAAATTCTCAGGGTTGTAACTTTAGCATACCATCTCCATTTTATGCACATAATACGTCATTAGAAAGATCTATCCAAGGCATACAACTTTCGAAAGAAAACATGAGTTAAATCAAATTATCTTTGAAAATTAGATTACATCACTGATAACCAATAGAAAAATAATACAGACCTCACTCTACCAAACTAGAAACTAGATCTATTGGTTAATATTTGATAATACTAGGTTTCTACAAGAGAAAAAAAATAATTAAGAAAAAAATTTGATATAACCAAATGAGATTATGAAGGATAACCATTACATATCCTCCAGTTTAGGTGTCTAAAGTTGTCATTGGAACTGGGTCTTTTGTACTCAAGCCGAGGGACAATGGGAGCTTAAATTCACATAGAATGTTTTTTTCCATTTGAGCTAAGCGAGCTTCCAACATTTATATACTTGCTTGGATATTCCACTAGTTACATGGAATGTTATAGAAAAATTAAATGATTTCATTTATTTCCTTGTGCTTCTCCTTTAAGACTCATCTCAGTACTGTCCTAAGCTACTTGTGGAGAATAATAGAATGCATATACTAATTCCTACTTTCCATAGTATTACTAGGATCAGGAAGCTAGCAAGGGACCTCCTCTATCAATTCTAAATTTGAAGAGGCTTATCTATCTTTAGTGATATTCTTCTATAGCCTCGAAATATCCTCTTGAGTTCTAGGAGAGTCACAACATGATAAGATACAACAACCTCTTGAGCCTGCACCACAACACGTGACTGACTTTGTTGGCTATATCTCCTAGCCCCACAATGCCCACACATGTGCTAGTATGGCATACAACCACAATGACTAAAGAAAAAATATAATAACAGAGACACCCTTATATCCACATGCTACAAACAAGTGATAACCCCTTAAAAACAAGTGAAATTGCATGAGCAACAACATATCTTTCGTCAATATCTTCGACTGACCAAACAACACGTAATATTCAAAATAAATAGCCATCCTGACCAAAAGGAGATGAGGTAACCTAGAAAAAATGGCTAAAAAAGGAATTCCCTGTAGGTCGATTAGAAAGATGAGGGATTTCCATGACATGGGAGAGACCATCTCCTAAAGTGATAGGAAGCCCAAACTCACCAAATATAAAAACAATCCCCAACATTGACTCCATTACAAAAATCATCCACACCAGTGAAAACCATAAGTTGAGAAAACCAATGCACACAGCCAAGGGATAAATATTACACATTTATAACTGTTAGAAAGGACCAAGGCCATTAGAAATTGGGAGAAAAATACTAAGACCATATTTGCAAGACCCCATTTGCTATCTAGAAAGACATCACAATTACCAAATTCATAATTTAGCTCTTCAATTGAGGCATCACCATCATCATTGGAAAGATAAAAATCACCTAAAACCACATAGAACAGTAAGGAATTGATACCTCTGTAAACCGTAGATGAAACATAAACTTTGACATGCCAACTCAAATCCTAAAAAACTCTTCTCACATCCCATGATTTGAATTTCTCAACATCACTCCATAGTATAGCCAAAATCCAATGGGAGTATGTATATACCACAAGTAATAGGAGGATTACAGTGGTAGGGCACATATGTCTTCCTAGTTGCAAAGTAGCAAGCGAAGAACTCTCCAGTAAATAACAAGTCATGTGTCCAAGAAATTTAAACAATGCATGCTTCATGCATAGGGGGAGGGGGGTAGGCCACACTAACCCCCTCTTAATTACATTGAGGGTCAGTGGTGTCGTCCTCTTCCCCCACTTGATCCCATTTTCTTGATGAGTCTCCACCCCCATCGAGGGGATAGACATGTCTATTTTGGAATAGGGCTTCTGGAAATTTAATTTAGCAATTATCATGTGGATGGGATGGATTTAAACTCAAAGGAATATTCTATATTATTATTAGTAGTATACACAAATTAAAGGTTGATATTTATCTCCAAATTGGTTATACCCTTTTTTCTTTTTTAATTAAATTGATTAATTAAAAAAAATTGTAATATGAAAAAGTCTCATATGAAATGGGTTATGGTTTTTGGGAATGTGGTATTGATAAACCACGACATTGGCCAATAGTATTGTAATGATTTGTATTTACAGAGTAATAATATCTATGATAAAGTGGGTATATATATGGGCATAGTTTAACTTATAAACAAAATGACCTTTTTTTTACAATATTTTTCTAGTTAATTTTAACCAAAATCGAGTAGAGATTTTTAAAAGCTTGAGTTTAAGTTGTTTAATTTGTAGAAATCGAGTGCTCTAATGGGGTTTTCAGTGTGGTAAATCTATTTATGCTTTCAAAAATATATTTGAAGTAATGAAAAATCACATTTTTTATCTTGCTTAAATTGTATGGCCGGATTCTAGTCAAAAAGACAATTGTCAATTTAGACTACATTATAAATATTCGTGAAAAAGAATCTTGTTCCATGCTTTTTCAAATATATATATCTTTAAATTCTATATTAATTATTTTTGATAATAATAATAATGATAATAATAATAATAAATTTATCATTCTATTAGTTTTATTATTTGTTTAATTTTAATAACCTGAGATGCCTTATGAAATAAGTGTTTTGGCATTTATTGTAGATTAATATTTATCTATATTTACTAACCATTTAATTTATATGGCTATAATAATTACGTCGTAAGGTTTTTCCCTCTGAAGTGAACTCCCCCAAATGCATTTATGTCCTAATCATAACCGTCATATCCATTTTTAGATGATTCAACAATGATCTACCATCCAATTTAATTGGAAACATTAAAAAAACAATAAAAAACTCTTAAGGTAACTAGTTAATAGAAAAATTAATTAATTTTTGTTCTAGTTACCCTACCCAACTCATCCATCTACGCAGTTAGTCTTTCATGCGCATGTGGATAGTAGTGTTTGCACCAGAGGAGGGCGTGGGATGAATACCTTTGCTGCAGGAGGATGAGGAGGCCCGTGGAGGGTGGGGTGGGGGTTCCTTCTTCTCTGTTGCACAAGGATGAGGAGGTCTGCATAGGGTTGCTTTTTCTATAGGAGGAGGATGGCCACGAGGATGAGGAGGTCCGGAAGGAGGATTAATTAGTTGGCAGTTTTTCCCTGCATCTGAATATAGCGGCCTCCGCATCAGAACCAGTTATGGTGGTAGTTATTAGGTTATGGTATACAATATGGGGTTACTGTTCTCATTTCTCATCTCATATCAGTATTTACAGCCTTCACATAGTAGCCTTCGACAGATTTGCAGTGTTTTGCCTGTCAGGTTAGTTAATTTACCTCCAGATTTCCCCTTTCATGTTGCTGATCTTTCTGTCAGCAATCATCATCACCTTAATATTACATATCTTGATGATCTGGGTTTGTAGATGTCTCAAGCAAACAATTTATGGAACTGGGACTTTAAGCCAACTTTGGTTTCTAGATGACTAAATATTTAGTTGTATTTGATAGGAATTTGTTCTACTATGTCACTTCTCTTCAGTCTACCATCCTTCTTTGCTTTTTGTTTCCTTCCTTTACTATTGTCAACCACTATTCCATTTTGATTATATGCATTATTGTTCTTGAGAACCTACAACTCAGCTATATGGAGTGTTTTCTTATGCGGCTTATTTCGGGGTCCAGTCTGTCTTCATTCTACCATCCTTATTTTCTTCCTGTTGCCTAACTTTACTATTGTCAACCACTGTTCCATTTTGATTGTAAGCATTGTTGTTCCTAAGAACCTGCAACTAAACTATATGGAGTGTTTTCTTATGCGGCTTATTTTGGGGTCTAGTATGTGCGTTCATTATGACTGTAGATGGAAAATAGTGTTATTGTTGCCTTTGGAACTCTTCATTCCTAGAAGTCAATTTGAGGGAATGGAGATTTTGGCATAGCCCTTGAAGAACATCAGGATCGTCTTTCCCAATCCTGGCAATGCCTGCTTTCGAGCCCTGCTCCACTCCTACCATGGTTCTTTTGCTTATACCTGGAATGACAACACTTGAGTCCCTTGCGTTTTTTTGAACCTCGGCCTAATTGTGATCACATTGAGACTTACCTCGACATTTCCCTTTTCATGTTGTTGAGCCTTCTGTCGGCACTCATCAGCACCTTAATATTATTTCACGCTCCTGTTTATTTAAAATTTTATTATTTTGTTGTTTGAAACCATTGAAATTCATTATTGCACATGAGGTTTCCACTCGGTCTATTTCTTGGTTGTGGGTTTTTTTATGCGCTTATTTTGGGGTCTAGTGTGTGTGTTCACTATGACTATAGATGGAAAATAATGTTACTGCTACCTTTAAACAAGGCTAATTAATGTTAAAGAGGACCATGGTATTAATGTTTTTTGAAAACCCAAATGATATGAATACTAGAAATCCAGGATTTAACAAAGATGCATATAGCCAGATAACCTAGCTTGTTGGGTCAATTTATGGTGGTGTAGGTTTAGGGAAAATGTGTATTCCAACTTGAGAGGCATTGAACATTTTATCCCAAGGGAGGGAAATTTTTTATTACATCAAACAACCTTCTATTTCAGATTCATGCATCCTTCTTGCTAAGCGTTTCCACAGATTGATTTCACCCATCTCTCAATTGTTGTTGTATGTGATTAGGTACAGCCATAAGCATGTCCGAATGTTATGATAGAGTAAAGTTTGGAATGAATTTGGGTTCTCACCAACAACCATTGTGGACCCGATATAGAATCCACATGCCCACAACAATTACATTGATTGTGTTTTTAATGTTTTGATCAATGAATTGGTATAATTGACTATTCTTTGTAGAAACCAACGTTAATAACTCATTTATGTGTATTATCCATTTCATTCAATCATATGCTACAACCAAAATCCCTCTTGTGATGCATTTCCTAGCAGTTACATCCTTCAGGAATAGTTTATATAATAGGGGTATATATCTAGATTCAGTTGCTCCCAGCCATGGGCATGGTATCTCACCTACAACAAACTATGATTTGGCAAATGTGTCATTGTTCTAGAGGTTGGATATAATTTTTTTGTAAAGAAAAGTATATATATATATATAATATATATAATCCAAGATATAGAGAGAGAGAGAGAGAGAAGAGAGAGAGAGAGAGAGGATAAACGGAATTTGAGGCCCACCTGAATCCTATATTGAATTGGGACCTTGGTATTAGAAGCAAGTAGGTCCCAAACAAGCAGAGCCTCGAAGCCAAACTAGAGAACTATTCACTCGATCTATTGATGAGCATTGACTTTGGAAAATAGTGAGCAGACCAAGATTAAACACTTATCAAATAAATATAATTTGCAGAGTAACAATTGTTTATTTTCATGAACGATCTATGTTTATGAGATATGCCATGGCCTATTGTTTACTGCTAGGATTGTGAGGACCCATTGCCCATTAAAAAATTCATTTCCTCACCAACATGATTTACGTTTCTAGATTTGTAGAATGTCCTATTAGTCATTTAGCTACATTTATTATTTGTACATACAAAAATAATAATTTATTTTATAAATTAAGATTTAGCCAAATACCAAATTAATTTATAAGATTTGTTACACGAACTTAGAGCTCTGTAAAGATGTAAGCTTTGAAATTGATTCTTTTAATGTAGTTGTCATATGAATTGCAACAATGTTATTATAGGTCCCTTTAATATAGTTGTCATAGGAATGCCAACATTGTTAATATATTTTATTCACATTAACTTAGAATATTTGTATCTTTCCTTCCCTTAACATGGTTGCCATTTTCTCTTCTTCCAGTTTTAGCTTTAGTTTTCTTTCAAAAATTTGCTAGACAAATTTACTATTATAGGTCAAGTCATTCCTCAAATCAAGTAATAATTTATTGTATCTTCTTTCCTTTTGTTTCAATGCCTGTGAATTCTATGTGATAAATGAAACTTCTTGCAATGAATTGAGCCATGAGGATGATGTAGTTTATGTTAGAAGCTCCCCTTAGTCTTTTCGTTGTTTTTCTTTTATGTGTCTTGTTGAAAGCATTCCAAACAATCCCTGAAAGGATTCCTAACAATTCCCAAAATATTCATAGTGTCATGACCAATACTTCCAACACCCTCAAACATTTTCATTAAAACATCTCCAATGCTTTTTTATATCGAACTTCTCAACATTAGACCATTTCTCAATTTGTTTGTTTCAGATACTCAAAGACTACATTTTCCTTTGTGAGTTGATTTAAGCATGGTTTCATCAATACTTTATAATATATTATGATTATATTATTGTTAAACTGCCACTATCCTCTTATTCTTCATAATTATTCTTTGCCTGTAAATTTTGGATATCAACGAGAAGAAGCAAGAATTGAAGCTTGGATAAATTTGCAGACTTCAAAAGATGAAGCTAAAACCAAAAAGCTTGAGGTATCAGGAGTGTGCCTATAAATATTTGTACACGTTTTTCTATTAAAATATGATATTTCATCGAGGCAACATCTTTGTCTGCGTCCTAACAACTAGCAAATTGTCTTGGATAGCTAAATAATTGGATTGTACAGTACATAAATTTGAAACAACATGCATTTGGCACGAATCTTACTTCTACTGAAAAGGAAATGTTGGTATGCATTGAATGGCATTTATCCACTTTTCATTTGGTGGAGACTACAACATTTAGAACATATTTGGCAACTTAGGTTTCAACCATAATAGGATTTTTTCATACGAATGCAGAATCTCATGAGATTAAGACGACGACAAATATGCCAAAAGTAATTTTCTATGTGGGGATGGGTAGCCATGGTAGCCTTTATAAATGTGCCCTGTCTCATTGACATGATCATTTTGATGTATATTATTTTGTCACTCTTTGTATAATTAAGATGCATTTTACAAAATGAGAAAACAAAGTGAGATCAGGGTAGACATTGCTTTCATATAAAAAATGGATCCATGAAGTGGTACAGACACCATGAATCCATACCTGCAAAATAGCATCTTAAATCAGACAGGAGTTTACTTAAAATGCCTTTTTGGGCTGCACATTCAAAGGCTACACAATTTCTAAATCTACACCCATGCTTATTATCACCAGCTACTAGGGCCCCTATCTGGTTGTTTCTAACATGCGTAGGTTTCTGAAATTTTCAATTTATAGTATTAAGTATGTTACGCATGTCTGATTGTTTCTAACATGCACAGGTTTATTAAATTGTCAATTTAAAGTTTTAAATATGTTTGAAAGAGAATGATCATATGGAATTTGTTGTCATAAATCTCTTCATTTTTATGTTTACAAGCCTGGATAGCCACTCAATTACTAACAAATTGAACATGCTTCCCACCCTTTAGTTCATAAATTTTCATGTAGTGTTATAGGAATGTAATGAATGTTAAACATCTTACGAGAAGAAAACCACATTTATGAGTTTTGTTCTGTATAGTAATTATTTTGTTATCTCTACTTTCAGAAAATGACAATAAAGATTACTGAGAATGTTATTTTCACAATGCTCTCTAGATCAACTCATATTCAACCATACCTACAAATTGTTGAACTTGAAACCATTCAATCAATGCAAAATTCAACTCCACGATATCGCATTGCCATCTCTAATGGCACACATATGAAACACCTTATGCTTCCAACATATTTCAAAGACCTCGTAGCAACAGGCTTGCTACAAAAGGGTTTTGTTGTACATGTTAAAAGTTGGACTACTTCAGCTATTGGTCGATCAATGTAAGTTTGTTATAAAATTTTTATTTCAACTTTAACATTTTTACCAATATCACTTCTAACTCTAACAATTATTCCTGTGTCTCTCATTTGCCATGTAGGTCTATAAAGCTAACAGAATTCGATATTTTTGCTTCATTTTCACCGTTAATTGGTAATCCAAGAAATATGAGTATCCCAATCACTTATGAAGAAAACACTCCCTCCTCATTGAACCAAGATCCTTCATAAAAAAGGCACTGCCCTCTTCCAACTACTCGAACCCCATCTGTCATGCTAGTCCTAATTCCTATCAAATCACTAAA
>APFE031511202.1:0-24701 GCA_000404065.3 Pinus taeda
TATTATCCATTGGAAATTTCCCTTCTTCATATAATTTATAAGTGGTGCATAAATTTGGGTGAATTTTTGCATAAGTCTCATGTAGAATCTTGCCATACCATGAAAGTTTCTTACATCAAAAGCAAATCTAGGTGTTGGCCAATCCAATGGCTTTTAAATTCTTAGGATCGATCTTCGAGACTTTGTTGGAAATTACAAATCCCAGGTACACTAACTTCTCATTCAGAAACATGGACTTCTTAAAATTTATCAATATTTTTTCTTTCTTCAACTATTGTTGTATCTTTCACACATGCCATTGGTATTCTTCACCGGTATTCAGTAAGAACAAAATTCCATCTAGGTTTAGAATCAGAAGCCGTCTCCAAAATGTTTCAATAAATCATTTAAAGTTTCATGATGTGCAGGATCATTAGTTAATACAAACAAAGGCAAGAGCAATTCAAATAGTCCATTTTTTTTCTTGAATGATGTCTTCTATTCATCATTTTACCATATATGAATACGACGATATCCACTCTTCAAATCAATATTTGAAAAGTACTTAACCCCGCTCTAACAATAAATGAGGTCATCCATCCTAAGTGAGGGAATACTATACGTTATATTGATTTTATTAATAACCCACAAAGATGTACACATCCACCATCCACCTCCTTTCTTGGGTGCTAACATCACTGGTACAACATAGGGACTTAAAATTTCTTTGGTTAGATGTATTTCAAGTAACTCTCGTACTTGCATGTTCACTTTACTTTCTAATCAATTCATATGAGAAGGATATTTTTTAGGAGAAAAAAGACCCTCATATTGAGTTATTCTAATGATATATACTTCTCATCTGATGTAATTCGATTGGTAAATCATCAAAAATAATCTCCTCAATCTCGTTCAACAAAGTTTGATTTCCTAGTCATATAAAGTTCATCTTACACCTTTTATGAATTGTTTCGATAATATGGCTAAAGAAAAAATATTCTTCTTATATACTACTTTCCACATAAATCATCGACTACTTTCCATATCTTGATTTCTACTACTTTCTATTTCCATTATTGTACTTTCTAACATTGGCTCCAATTTATATCATTGTCTAGCCTTTGTGAATTCATAAGTATTCTTTCCGCTACTATGGAAGACATTCTTATCAAATAACCATGGTCTTCCAATTAGTACATGCCATACACCCTTCTCAACTACATCACATAATATCTATTCATGCAAGCTCCCATTTTGTAAATCTAAAAAACATTGATTCATCATAGTTGTTTGTCATCCTAGTTGTAACTGGGAACCCTAGTATGGACTGGTATGGGAAATATATTTTAACTTTAAATTCTCTATGAATTCTATGGATACTAAATATTATATACTTCTACCATATATGAATAGATTACAACATTTTCCCTTAACCTTACATTTAGTTTCAAAAACCTTCCTTCTTTATTCAGGTTCTTCTACTAACTTCCTTTTAGGTTTAAAAAACAACTTTTAGAACATAAAATTATACCTTGTTACTTAGTAAAAGGAAAATTAATTTCTCAATAGTGGCTTCTCTGCTTTCCATGTGTCTGTGCTTTGGGATTCAACTCTTTTTAGCATTATGCTTTCTAGCAATGATCCTTTGCCCTGCTACTCCATTTGTAGAATTAATCAGTACCTTACCATTCCATCTTTAGAATAATCTCATATTCTATGTCAATTCATCCTTTATTCCTTAGCTACTTTTGAATTCTTTCCCTTTTCATTCCTACACAGTATTTTCATTTCCTCTTCCTCTAGGTCATTTTCCCTCAAATTTATGTTGTTATTTCTACCAACCTTCTCTTCCAACTTCAACTAAACTTGATAGGATTCAACCACATTCTAAAATAAATGTGTATTCATCCCATGTTTAATTCAATACATTAGCCCATTCACATATCTCACCACTCTTTGATATTTTGGTTATCTAATCCCTAACCTAAGTGATAGATTGAAAACTCCTAAGTGTACTCCTAGATAGTAAATTAATTCTATATTAAATTTTGTATTTTCCTACAAAAACTTTGTTAGTAATTAGTAGATAGGAATTTCCCCTTGAGTTTACTCTCCATATTCCTTATGATCTAATATTCTCTCGTTAGTTATATACCTTGTTCTTATACAACATATAACACCAAAGTGTACAATGTCCCTTTAGCTTTGTCATGGAAAATAAAACATGTCTGATATCTTGAAATTTCTCATACTCAAAGTACCTTTCAACTCTACTAGCCGATCAATGATTATATTGATGTTTAAACTTATAGAATAGCATGAAAATTCTACCTTTGTGCTACCTCTGTCTTTTGGAAATAAGGTTGAACATAATGTTGGTTTCACTTCCTCAACATATCTTTCATATTCAATTCCATCTTCTAACTCTGAAACTACTTCAACATCCCCAAGTCTGTAGTTTTCTAAATATTCTATTATTATTCTCAACTTATCCAATTATTTATTCCTCACTCCTCCTTATGCTTCTCCTTCTCTAATTAGTGTAATTCTCACAAATTTTCTAGTGGCCCTCAACCTAACTAACATTCACAAGCCTTATCCAAGCTCATCTTCTCAAAACTTGACCTCCAACAATTTGGTTGAACAACCCATCACATGTCTAACCACAATCATGAACTATTGAAGCACTAAAAAGGAACCAATCTTTGGAGCTTGAATAGCCTCTGATACCACCTAATATAGGGGGCTTACATTATCTTATAGACAACCATTACAGGAAACTCACTCTCTACCCATAGAGAAAACAATGTATTTTATGTTGGTGCAATAATAATTAAAGCCAACACATGTTGATGAAATTGATGAAATTTACAAGAGGCCATACAAGATAAGACCAAAAAAAAAAAAATCATTCTTATTCACATATACAACGATTTTCTCTTGTATATCATAGTATAGTTTAATTCTATGTTATGCCTCAACACGCACTCATACCATTTGTTTCATCTCTATTCTAGATATTCTAGTTTCATGAGCTCCTTTTGTTCCAAAGTTAAACTCTTATTTTGTTCCACTAATCTACTCTCTTCTCATCTCTTCTTATTCATAGATTTCTCTTTTTTTCACCTCCTCTATATCTCATTTTGTGTCTCCTACACCCCTACCTCTTAAAAAATTCTTGGAAGATTAAATCGTCACATAAATTCAGTGTCCTTTGTCATTCCATAATCTCATCATCATTCTTGGATATAACAACCATGATGGTTCGACTGTCTGTCCAATCATCACTTCTTCATTTGTTTCCATAGCTAATTATTGCTTCTTGGTCAAGTTACGATTACTTTTATGCATAATTAGTTCAACACGAACCCCTTGAGACATGTGAGCATGTTGCAAGTCATGATCCACAAAACTAAGAAACAACACAAATTTCATAGAAACATAATGGGAACATAAGTGTTGCATCAAAATTGTTACAAAAAAGTTTTTACAACAACGTGTTACATCAAAGATGTTAGAGCAATGTGTTAAGAAGAAGTGTAAACAAAAGTGTTACAAATATAGTGTTACAGCAACGTGTAGCTAGGAAATGTTGCAATAGGGGTGTTACAACGATGCTTTCATATCATAAGCTATTAATTAAAATCAATTGTCTATGGATCCCTTTTTCCCAAGGATGCTCCTACATCATTGTTATTGGTCATTATACATTGGTTCGTCATGGTAGCAAGCTCCTTCGCTTTGCACATTGTTGAGGATCTAGTTGTATCTTATTGATGGTTTCATACATTGTACCAGTCAATAACTTATCCTTGACATAAGAAATTTTTAATGCTTTCTTTTTCACTCATCCAAGTTTTTTGAATTTGTTCTCTATGATAAATCTTATGCATTGTGTTTCACAAATAATATTACTTATCTATGAAATTAATCTTTGTCATTAATGGATTTAATGTGATTTTCTTCCTATAAATTAGATTTCGTTTGAGCCTTAAAACCTCAAAAAAAAATTCTTTAGTTTTGGTCTCTTTTTACTTAAGAAAAATTCTAGTGATTATCTCCAAAACCGTAGGACATCTTACTTGTTGTGGCCCTTGTCATGTTCTTTGATCCAATATCTTAAAAGGGAATTGATTTTCTAGTTTAGATATTATGTATTTTATAAATATATAACATTAAAACGTATTCAAACTCATTCTATATTGTTGATTTGAGGCTTCTGCTATCTATATTCTGTGTAGTGTTATCTTCTGGAGTCATCGCATTTAGGTTTTGTTGTAATCGACATTTTGAACCAACCTCTGTGGTTCATCACTAGGAATAGATCCATGAGTGAATAAGTCAGAACTTGATAAGTTTTAATAGGAGTTTCTAAGGTTGTGTTTGATGCAGGCAAATGAAGGGATGATGGAGGTGTCTCTACACCATTTGAGAAATGTGAGATCTGACTTCTTCTTTGCAATCAATGATTTGAACCATTCTAATAAATGAACTTCTCTTAATTTCTCCCTCCCGTACAGGTTGAAAATTGTTGATTTGAGGATTCTGCGATCTATATTTTGTGTAGTGTTGTCTTCCGAAGTCATCGCATTTAGGTTTTGTTGTAATTGACGTTTCGAACCAACCTCTGTGGTTCATCATCGAGAAATAGATCCATGAGTGAATAAGTGAAAACTTGATAGGTTTTAATAGGAGTTTTTAAGGTTGTGTTTGATGCAGGCAAATGAAGGGATGATGGAGGTGTCTCTATACTGTTTGAGAAATGCGATATCTGACTTCTTCATTGCAGTCAGTGATCTAAACTGATCTAATAAATGAGCTTCTCTTAGTTTCTCCCTACCATACAGGTTGAAAATTGTTGGTTTGAGGCTTCTGCGATCTATATTCTTTGTAGTGTTGTCTTCCGGAATCATCGCATTTAGGTTTTGTTGTAATCGACGTTTCAAACCAACCTCTATAGTTCATCATCGGGAATTAGATCCATGAGTGAATAAGTTAGAACTCGATAGGTTTTAATAGGAGTTTTTATGGTTGTGTTTGATGCAGGCAAATGAAGAGATGATGGAGGTGTCTCTAAACCATTTGAGAAATGTGAGATCTGACTTCTTCTTTGCAATCAGTGATCTGAACCGTTCTAATAAACAAACTTCTCTTAATTTCTCCCTCCCGTACAGGTCGAAAAATTGTTGATTTGAGGCTTCTGCGATCTATATTCTGTGTAGTGTTGTCTTCCAGATTCATTGCATTTAGGTTTTGTTGTAATCGGCATTTCAAACCAACCTCTGTGGTTCATCATCAGGAATTAGATCCATGAGTGAATAAGTTAGAACTCGATAGGTTTTAATAGGAGTTTTTAAGAATCAGGTATCCAATGACACCATCTTCCAAATGAGTCCATTATAGCTCATGATGTAATGATTGGCTAGTGTCCACGTACCTTGTTGTAGAACCTATATATATGACTATTGTAATTAAGTCACTCTAAGGCATTTGTACATGCAATAAGGTATCATTAGATTTGTGACACCTCAAATATCTACATTATTGTCCTATCATTTTCATGTAACACAACTCCTTCATCAAATCAAGTATCCACTCCTCTAGTCGGTATTACAAGTGAATGTTAGTGTTTATTTAATATTTTTTGGTACATTGATCTAATTTTGTATTAATCATTATGACATCATTTATAGGCAATTTATACATGAAACATCGATTCACTAGACTTTTGTAATATTGAACATGTGCATATGAAGATAATTTTGAGATTTAATTAGTGGTGACATGTTTCCAATGAAATCATGAACTACACTCATAAGTCATTTTTATCCATTAATTATCCTTTATCTCTTGATCAACGCATCATCAACCTTTATTGATTGGTTGACCTTCACTCTTGATTGTGCCTTATGATCAATTTTCCATGTTCTCTTGGTTACAGTTATTTAAGGAAGTTGGTTTTGAATAAAAAAGGATAAAAAATGGCTTATGGTATTGATAATTAGCTTAGACTCTATGAATTTTTAGACTAGATCATTGATATGTTTCAGAATTATATAAATCCAATTTAAACACCATATATCTATGTGCTCTAGCTATTTTAATTAAAATAACTATTTGAAGAATAAAACCTTGTTCTTATAAATATTTTCCCACCATGTAATTCCACCACCTAAATACCTTAAAAAATCTATTTTTATTTATTTGATATAAAGAAATAAATACATATTCAAAACTTTCATATAATTTCTTTATATGATTTTTTTTTAGAAATAAATAAACCAACTAAAAATATTGTATATTAATTATTTAAATTAATTCATTTTATGAAAAACCGAATGAAACGTTATAAAAAAATGGATACACAACTAATTTAATTGTTTAGCTCTTCAAAATAAATATTACTTTAGTGTATAAATGTGATCGCGCATCAAAAAAAATATTGCTTTAATCCATAACTATGATCACGTATATTATTATGATTTGGAAACAATTTTTCACCTTTTTAAAATAATCTACGGTTGTAAATTGTCATATAAAGCTATCTATATAAAGTTATGCGATTTGTATTTCAAAATATAATTTATTATTATTTTTGGATATATTGTTTTAATTATAAACATTCATCATTTATAATATATATATATAATTATAATATTATATATATAATAATATAATTTTATTTAGGTATGGTGGCTACTATGAATGTTGTTAGCTATAATGATCTTAAATGAGTGGGAATAAGTTTATAAGAATGTGATATCAATTGGATTTTAAATATTTTGTATTTAATAACAATTATTGCGTATGTTTTAGGTGGTGTTTGTTTTTTTTAGAATTGAATATGTCAATATATTAGATGATGGATCTTGTTTTAAATCTAGAATCAACAACATGTTTTCATGGCTGGATCTTAACTAATGTAAAGTACATGTGAGAGAAACATGAAATCTAAGATTGATTCGACGGTAAGTACTTTGGTTCAAATTTTCCTAAATAAACTAGTTTCCAATAAATTTGCAAGGGATATTATTAGTTTCCAATAAATTTGCAAGGGATATTATTAGTTTCCAATAAATTTTCAAGGGATATTATTTATGAATGTGAGACAACATCACTTAGTTTCTCTATAAGGTGTTATTCTTTTAATTAATTTATGATATTGTTAACCTTTTATAATGATAAACATGTTAGAACCAGGATCACTATCAAGAGGGGTGAATCAGTAGTGATAACATTTACACAATGTTGTCATTCTTTCTCCAATATATTAATCCATTTAGTTCTTAACGAGTAAGAATTAGATATCAAACATGCAACTTCAACTGGATCAGCACATGAGAGCCATAATCATAAGAAATAAACATGCACAATGAAACACAATCATCACATCACATAGGGACACATGAACTCTATTGGAAAACCCCCGCCAAGGAAAAAACCACCAGTTTTGTTGTTGTGTTGCTCAATATATATTGTTATCCATCAAGAAAACCATTACATAGAGAGTATAATATCGAAAATATCTAAAAGGAACTATGATCTCCACCTCATGACTCTACAAACTCCTATCTAATCAACAAGCCTTGCCAAACCACCATTATACTCACAACTCTACAAACACCCATATGATTTACAAGCCTTTCCCAACCCCCATTGGACTCATGAATCTACATACACCTATATGATTTACAAGCCTTTCCCAAAATGCATTAGACTTATAAAGAAATTTGTACTATATCCTTGTATTTCTAGAGCTCCCACACCAATTCTCTATGTGGTTCACCTTTTATACATTTTCAAATTGGAACAATAGAGCTACTCAACATTAACATAACAACAATAATATCATCATAGCAAGGACCCAAAATTCTCAACATAAACCATCAATGACTGAAACAACTCAAATCATATAAGCTCAAACAATAATTTTGCTCCTACAATCCCAAATGCATTAGCAAAACCATTGTAGCTTTGTCATATAAACATAGTGTTCAGCCCTACATACTTTTGTATTTGCTACAACTATACCTCCACGCACTTTCTTCTTCAACCAAGTCACACTCCTCACCAATTTCTCTCCAAAACAATATAACACTTTTTTCACTCAAGAGAACCAACCAAATGAGCAACCTTTCTCCACATATTTGTAGTTTCTGAAAATGATTAAATCAATTAATTCCAATACTGTAGTGGAGCTTTGTTCATATGCTGGAAGTCACTCATCTCATTGCTTCTTGAATCAATCAAGCCACTAACTTCATTTACTAGTGAATACTCTCTTTTAAAAATTATCTAAAAGCACATTAACCTTTTCTCGACCTTTACATGATGAGTCTCAAACAAGATGAGCTGGAAAAACAAATAAACACCTGATGAGCATGAGAAATGCAGAGGAATTTTAGTGAAGAAACCTTGGTCTCTCCCACAACACATGATCCATGCGTCTGGAAACCTATAGTCTCTCCCATAGGCCTACAAGCTAGCGACTATAGCTTTCAGTCACTTCCACAAGCTTGGCTCCATGTGACTATGGTACATGATGGAAGAAAACTCAAGAAAATCACCTCATAAACTGAGCAAACTTGATCCACTACCTGATAGCCTTCTATAAGACCTTGGGAAGCCAATGTAGCCTTTGCAACACTCCAACAATCCACAGTAGCAACTCCATCATCATCACAACTCAGACTAGGTGAATTAAATGCCATCCGTCAACTGTACTAACTCTCAAGCCATCAAAATTCACCACATCTACTCCAACATCAACAACCATCAATGATAGACCTATAACTGATCATACAAGATGAAACCCATCCATACATACTTCAATTACCATAAACATGCTTGACAGTCTCTAATATTGTCAACTAGGTGCTGCAACTCCATATCCTGCCAAGGCATCCACACATAAGTCAATAACCTGCACTAACAACTGCAACAATCAAGCTAAGGTATGCAACCAATCCAAAATCCAAGTACCATCTCACTAGCATGTGAATAATCACATACAACTAGGTTGACATCAATTCCAACCACCAGCAATGCATCCTCCAACACCATTCTACTAGGTTGAGACCAATGTCAACCAAACAATTCGTCACAACATCAATGCCAAAAATATCCCCCTTTCGAATTCATGCCAACCCCAAATAGGTCAACCAAAGCAACCTCATTCACTCCCCCTTTGACATCAATGGCAAATGGTTGAGCTCATCCAAGCAATCATATCTCAATAACTACTCCTTCACCTAGACACTAGTTGTGTCTCAACAAGCAACAATGACCATAATCATCCACATAGTGTGGGTAGCGGCAAACCATGTCCAACAAACATAGGAGCACATCATATACATCGACAATATAAGATCATAATGCATCAACATACAACAACAATACTCTTGGAATAATGACATCAAACAATAGAAATAATGACTCTCTCTCTCCTGAAACAATAACAACAAAATCTCCATGAACACCACTCTCAACTAGCAGCAACAACATATCATAACCATCAACAACATCAATATAATATGAGTAGGAACACATGATAGGCAGCAATGGCAACAAAATCACTCAACTCAACAACACCAACTACATCTTCCTCACTCTCAACCAAAGTAATTAAAACATGAGCTTCAACATGAGCATTATATCTCCATAAACATCACCACCAGTAGTAGCAAAACAACTAATCACCATCATAAAAAATGACACAATAACCTTCATTTAGAAGCACAATAACCTTTTTTGACTTTTACATGATGAGTATCAAACAAGTCAAGACGAAAAAACAAATAAACACATGATAAGCGCAAGAAATACAAGGGAACTTCAGTGAAAAAACCTTGGTTGCTCCCACAACACATGATCCATCTGACTGAAAACCTATAGTTGCTCCCACAGGCCTGCAAGCAAGCGACTAAAGCTTTCATCTTCTCCCACAGGCTTGGCTCCATGCGACTATGGCAGTGGATGGAAACCTTGATCCACTACCTGGAAACCTTCTATAAGACCTCAAGAATCCATTATAGCCTCTGTAACACAAGTCAAACTAGGTGATTTGGATGTCATTCATCAGCTGCAATGTCAACTAGGTGTAGCAACTCCATATCTTGCCAAAGAATCTGCACACAAGCCAACAACTTGCACTAACAACTACAATCGTCAAGCTAAGGTTTGCAACCAATGCATAATCCAAGTACTATCTCACTAGCATGTGCATAATCACATACAACCAAGTTAACATCAATGCCAACCAACACTAATGCATCCTCCAACACCATGCTACTAGGTTGACATCAATGCCAACCAAACAACTCATCTCACCATAAATGCCAACAAAAAATTATTTCCTTCAACAAGAAAAAGAAAAAAAAAACATACATGAAAATTAAGTTAACTAACATATAACAAACAAACAAACAAAAAAACTAACAAATGAAATATATAATAAAAAATTCATCTAACCTATACATTTTTTTGCTAAATTGAAAACATTATATTTTGTTGCAGAAAACAAGCATATAGTCATATACAAAACAACAACAAAAAAATCAATGTACAAATAACCATAGACACAACAACCATGAAACAAAATATATCAATTTATATATCAATTTCTTTTTAATTTTTCAATATATACATACTTTATAATTAAGAGCATTAGGCCTATATAGCCTGAGTAGGCCTAATGGTTAAGAGGATGTGTTTCCTCCTAAGAGGTCACAGGTTCAAAACTAGAGGGGGGTAGAGTATGTATGCCTTCGTAGACTTAACAGTGAAATCACTACGCAGAGGTGGGTCCCTTGTCCCACAAACAAGTGGGTCTAGGTGGGTTCCCTTGTCCCACAAACAAGGGGGTCTCATACACCAATTTGGTGTCTGGCTTCGTTGTGACCTTAAAAATAGATATTATTATTATTATTATTAATTAAAATTTAAATTGTATACTAATTTTAAACATTATTATTTGTTTTACAATTATATTTAATTTGCATTGATAGCATGTGTGGTGGCTCCACGGTGGCCACTAAATGAACCGTATCATATCCTCGTACTTTGTTAATATAGTTTTAATTACATAGTTTTATATAATAAAATATAAATTACAAAGATAATATATGTTATGATAAAAGCATAACGGCCTTTTACAAAGATGTGTATACATCATTAGTAGGAAAATATTATATCAAGGCTTTTGAAAGAACCACTTCTCTTATTGTGATATCGACCCTCGGATGCTAATCACTTTTCGCGGGCCAAGACAACTCTTTAACAAACATTGCAGATAAAATTCTACCTTCTCATCTGTACCATGAATATATATATAAAATACAATTTTCAAATCTAAATACGTAATCATTTTATTTTTCTTGGGTCAAAAATAAAAAGTGAAGTGTTTGGAATGAATGCGTTCTCTCTGTCAATGCTATCCTTTGAGCACGGCGTTTCAATGCTATTCTATTCGATTCGATGAGCACGGAAGTGAAGGTGTACACTGTTTTTAAATACAATCGGCAAAATTATTAATTGTGTTAGAATAAGTTCTCTGTCAATGTTATTTCATAAAAACTTTAAATAAATTATATAGAGGTGGGTAGGATTTATATTTTGGAATTATTTGTATAATTATAATTCACGTTTGATAATTATACTATACATTATTACTTCGATGTTTTATTTGTCTAAATAAAATTAGCAATTATATTTTATAATAATTTCAAAATATATATTATATTAAATAAAGGTATATCACCAATAACTATATCCAATAATACAACTTAAAATACAATCAAATATATACTCTATTTGACGTATAACCGTTAACCGTTTTTCCATCACCTCTTTTTCATGATTTGTATAAAAGATATTATGCGTAATCAATTCTAAACTTCTTTTAATAGAGATGCCACCATTCCTTTCACACGATCAGACTCCTCTTTCCTCTCTTCTTTTAGGTTTTTTAGTTTTAAATTAAACATTGCAGCATGAATAAACAGGGAAATCAATTCGAGGAGTGTGGGAGACGTGAATATCTGTTTTGTGCAGCAATGATGAGATCATATAGCATATCCCAAGGATGGGATGCCTGCAGTAATCTTGAGTGTTTTTCTTCTATTCGTTTATTCATTTTTGGCATCTTTGTTATCTTGTAATGGCATGAGACTATAGTAATTGATATAGCCAGATTTTACATTAATTTTCGTTACTTATTATGCAGATTGCCCCATATAACCAAAGTATCTAACACATTATTGTATGCAATTTTTTCCGCCTTCTTATTTGGCCTCTTTCCTTTGCATTTTGAAGTTTAATGGCAGTTTGAAACTAATGCTAACATTAGTTTGGATGACATTTCATGGTTAGAGATTAAAAACATATGTTCGGTTTATCTTACTAGGTTGCTAAAGTTGTAGTGTTTAAACACATGACTGGTACATGTTTAAAAGTTTGTATGAGAATACACAAGTTTGTTACATGTTTAAAACTTTGCATGGGAGTACCCACTTGTCTACATGGGAATTTATGGAATTTATTTCGCCCCACCTGCTTCGCTACAGCAACAGCTCGTTGCATGCCTTTGTTCATTGCCCCATCCTATTGGGGCAGCGCCTTCATGCCTCTGTTCATTGCCCCATCCTATTGCACCAACCCGCTTCATGCCTATGTTCATTGCCCCATCCTATCACTATTGCACCATCTGCACTGAGAATAGAGGAAAGAACAATGGACGAACAATCTTGAAAGTAAGAAACAACAACCAATCTTGCTAGTAAAAAACAACTAGCATTCTTTATTATGATTTTCTGTATATTTTCTTGTAGCTTTCAATAATTCCATTAATAGCTATTTTTTGCTATGATTTATTGCATAGTAAATTTTCATTTATGATTGAATGAGAAATCAATCTTGTACAGTCAATTTTCATTTATCATTTAATATCATATATGATTGAATTATGTACAATTTTGTAATTCAAATTTCAATTATGTGCAATTTTCTAATTCAAATTTCAATAATTCCATTAATAGCTTTTAGTAATTCCATTAATAGCTTTTCTCCTTCAGCCAGTTGTTCTTATCTTCGGCCCGCCATCTCATCTCATCTTCACCAAGTAAACTATTAAAGATATTACAGGAAACTCTGATAAAATATTAAAATTTATGTATATCTCAATATCAAATAAGATCAGAAAATTAAAATTTTTGTATATCTCAATATCAAAAAAATCAGAAAAATAAAATTTCAAAGACAATAATGCTTCGAAAAAATAGAAAAATCAGTTCGGCAAAGCACAATATGAAGAAATTTCTAGAATTAATCGTAAGATTTACTTAGCTGTAGCTATTTCCCGTCATTAAGGGATTATGAAGGCAACAGAGTTAAGGGATTAGGAAGGCAATAGAGTTAAGGATCGAAAATTAGTTTGGCAAAGAACAATATACTGATGAACAAACATTGCTCCTATTCTTAGCAAGAAGAAGGGTCAACAAAAATAATTTGCATAATAAATCCAGAAGATTAGCAAGAATTAGGGTCAACAAAAATAGTTTGCATAATAAATCCAGAAGCAAGACTAACCTGCCATTGCATGGTTTTCCTGGAGCTCTCTGATTTCCTCAGTCGGCTACTTGAGGCCCTCCATCAGGATCTCCCTCACTTTGGCAAAGTGAGGCACATTCATTAAGGTATTATTTCATTCTGCATTCCTATGCATATTCTTGAAATTTGATTCTCTATATGTGAAGTTAGCGTATGACCGAGTGGCTTCAGTGGTCCACTACTCTATTGACCCAGTCATAGCAACAGTTAGTCCAGTGGACTAAGTTGATCCAGTTTCTTCCGTACATAAAGCAGTCATTGAAACATTCGTTGATCCAGCGCCAGTAGTAGTTTACTCGGCAGCAATAATAGAGGCAGAGGTCTCAAAACAAGTAGCAAAGCAAGCATCTAACAACAATGGTTCCCTTACTGCAAATCCACAAGCTGCAGAACCATCCTTCCCGTTCGAAAATATCGTTAGGCGCAGTGGTTCCCCCACCCCAAATCGACAGACCACAAAACCATCCTTCTAGTTCTTGCTGTGTTTTTGCGGTGAGATACGGTGGCCAAAGTCGACCTTGAAAATATTTGCATGGAAAATAATCAAAATGTGGTTGTATTCCAGTTCAATTAATAAATGCTGTTGCAAGTGTTACTTGTTTTTTTTGGTATTTGGACATGTGTTTGCCTCTATTCAGGCACACCTCCGATACATAAAAGGACCCTTTATATATAATACTGGAATCCAAAAACATTAATAGGCTACACTATTAGAAACGACTCAGAGAAACTCAAACAATTGCTACTGCATGAAAAAAAATAATCTTTATTTTACTATAATAAGGGAAAAAATCTTTTTATTTTACCATAATAAAGGAAAAAAATCTATTTATTTTAGCATAATAAAGAAAAAGAAAAATCTCTTTATTCTACCATAATAAAGAATTCTCTTTATTTTACCATAATAAAGGAAAAAAATATCTTTAAGAGCCTAAACATTGTTCACAATATCAAGTCATACAAAGTTCTTTCATTAAAATTCAATACTTTGATTTATGGATATTGTTGCAAGTACTTATGTGTCAAATTTAAGGATGTTTTTGCAATTCCATAGGTGTGTAATGTGAGATTTTCCACTTTTCACTATAAAACATCTATGTTTTGTTACAAGAATTTGTGAAATTATCACGTCATTTTATTAAGATTTACACCAATGTCTTTCATGAATATTGTTGCAATTCCACAAGTGTCAAATGTGGGATTTGAAACTTCCAGTGGCATGAGGTTCTGATCGCTTTCCAATTTAACTAAGTGTTAATGTTCATGGAAATCCAAGGATTGTTGCTTTTGCAATTCTTGTTTATGTAAGTGTATGAGAAGATTAAAATATAAATTAAAACAGGAACTACTTTCTTTCATTCGCTATAAGTTAGAGCTTGCTTCTTGCTAGCCTTACTGCTAGCTTTGAAGAGCATAATAACAACATCATTAAGTCTTAAAGTAGGCTCACTTGCTTGGGCCGGGTGTGACCTATTATTTGGTCTCGAATAGCCCGCATCTCTTCCAGCTAAGGGGATGGCATGCCAGTTTACCACATTCATCATACCCATATACATGACCTGTTGTTGATACCCCATACACAAAGGATAGTTTTCATGCGTGAACAGTTCAGTAAGTTACCATGCAAGGAGGATGAGTTTTTTGTGCCTATTTCATTACCACATGAATAGGAATGAGGTGGTAGTAATTTGTATTTGAATAGTTCGACGTGAACAGGCGGCTTTCCATCCCGCCCCTGGCTTACACTTTGAAACAGGAGAGACGATCCCCTACTTTCTTTTTCTTCAAATAGCTGGTAACATCAGCTCATCTACTCTAGCAGAGGAGCTAACACTCTTCCCCAACTCTTCCAGCCAGAGAGATGCTTGAACTTCATTTTCTTTTTCTAATCTTGTTATTTTCACTTTGGAAAGAAACATGAGAAACCTGTCGCTGCAATTGCCTGCAGGGACGCGACTTGTTGCTTACAACACCTTTTGTTTAAAAAGTTTTTAGAAGGATTTTAATTAGGATGGAATTTTGATTATATATATATATAATCTCAACTTATTCTATCTATATTGATATTATTATGTTTATGGATTTTTTATTTTATTTTATTTGGGTAAGGCTAAACCATTCATATCACTGAAATATTAAGTACATCGAATATATTAAAATTTCAATTTATGTATTATTATTTTAGTATAAATATTTTATGATTCTCGTATAAAAGTTTTTAAGAACTTTTACTTTAATATGAGCATGTTTATGAATATGGACAAAACAAAGGTTTTTATGGTTAAATCTCATAAGATCATATATGAGATTTTCATACATGATAATAATAGTTAGGAGGAAGTGTTTTTTTAGAAATATCTTAAGATATCTTTTCATCATAAGTTCAACTAGAACTATAGTGCTAAAAGCAAGTATAAATTAGTAGACATTTTATTTTTGTATGACCAAAATGTTATATTTGATACTCCTTTGAATCTTGTTATCTTATATATATGTGAAGCCTAGGGATGCATTATCTCTAGAGAATAATGAAAAAAGATAGAATGAATCCAAAAGAATTTTATTAATTATAATATTAATAATTAAAGACCAATCTTGAGGCACCACGTGGAAACAATCAAGTAAACATGATGTCATCACTAAGGCCTTACCTCGAAAGAAGTAAAAGGGCACACGGGAGAAAGCTACAGGATGGCAAGGCACCAAGTTAGTGTAGTAGAGCACAGGGGCAATGAAAAATGCTTCGGGTGAACTGACATGACATGTCATCCCTAAGGATTTATCCTAGGAGGTTTGGGAAGGCCACAAGCGGAAGCAGAAGTATGACAAATCACCGATAATGCAACAGAGCACAAATGCAATGAAAAAGGCTATGGGTGGGCCCACAAGACATATAATCCCTCGTCCTTGATCTAAGAAGGTTTTAAAAGAGTGCAGAAAGGGTGCAACAAGCTGATAAGCATAGGGATGTAGTGGAAGTTGTGGCTACACTGAGAACCAATGGAAAGAGGCACATGATGAAACCACTAAACATGTAATCCCAGAAGGCTTACTCTAGCCAAGATAATGGAGCCATGAGACAGAGATTTTTTTTAGAATTTTATGGTTCCCTCAAATGGTGGAAGGCAAGCCTAGGTCTTGGTTTTACAACATTTTTGCATGTAATGCAAGCAAGGGACTTCAAGCTATTTGCAATAAAATAAGCACTGCAAGCATATGTTCATAAAGACACATATGAGTGGGTCGTTGTTTGAGAACAAAAGGCCAAGATTAAAGCAGTCGTGGGTGTATATTATAAAGGATTAACATGAATGGGTTGAAAACTGACCTACAATGAGGGTTTAACCACTTGTAATGCTTACAAGAACCTCTCACTCCAAAGCTTACAAACATCTGATATAGCTTATGTTGAAAATTGCAGAATTAAGTACTTGAAACAGGTGTATGTCTTTGTTTATTTTTAGCTATTTAAGTGCTTTAAGTTGATTTGTTTCTACTGATATTAAACACACATAACAGCCATATAATGCAGGCTGCAACCAATAAACATCAACACATAACAATAAATTTAATCTAGGAGTTCACTCGAATATCGTGGGGTATGTCTCCTTGAGCTTTTGTCAATTTGACTTGGCTCTTTGGGATTATGGCTTCAATTCTTTTACAAGTTCCACACTCAACTCCAATGGTTATTGACTGAACCAATGGGCTTAGAAAACCATCTATATTCTTGTCATGGTTGTCATCATTCTGCAAAAGGATCTAAGATCCCTTAGACTTGATTCCTTCAATCGATGCACTGAGCTTCCTTGAGCTTCTTGATGGCACTAACTCCTTCAAAATTTTCAACTATCTATGAAAAATTTTCTAATGTCTCCAACACATATTAGACATCAACAATAGACAGTTCATTTGCTCAAAATGAGCACTGCATCCCCGATCTAAGCATTCCTCCATGGTTGGCACTAGGCTAACTGTAACTTCCCTGTAGCATCTTGCCCTTTAGAAGTATTTAGATGCTTCTATAAACCCTTGAAATGGATTTAGAAGGCTCATTACAATTAAGAATGACTGTTGGTTTGTTGAGAACGGATACCGGTAGCTCCTGCAACTGCCTCCAACCCCTGGTGGCCCTCAGCTTCAAAATCTCCCTGAATGAAAATATCATTGAAGATGGCTTCTTCAACTTCTCTAGACTATTCCATTGGCTTCAGAATGCCTCAATTAGCCTAGCTAGCCTCTTGTTTCACTCTCTTAGGTCAAAAACTGCTCCTGGAGTGCATTTAATCATTATCTCTTAGAGATCCTCCACTAAATCTGGTTAACTACACTTAACTGGAGTTAAATTTGGCAAAATCCCTAAATTTCTCCACTCCGCCGAACTTAACTATCAAAGATGGCGATTACTGTTACCTTTGGCGTGCATGTGAATGGTAGTACTGTGGGCAGTTAGGGATATGGTTAGCGGTTTTGATGGCCATGATTTACTCGGCGTGATGTAACCAGTCTTTCGGAACACTGACGGGTAAGACCGATGGTGGTCTTGATGCCCAAACCTCAAACGGTTAAACTTTATATATGTAATGTGCCCGTTGAATGTTAAGAACCAATGGTAGCAGAGGTGGTAGCGCCCTTGTTTAGCTAGCCGGAGGTCACGGGTTCGATTCCGTCAGACACAACAAAATTTTAACATGCCATTCTAGGGCCATGTGGAGGCCTCCATGCTTACCATGTGTCAGCTCCTGATTGGCCAGTCAAACAAGAATATTCATTGGAATATTACAAGGAATATTCATTGGAATATTCTTTTTCTAATATTTTCCAAAAATCATTTTATCCTTGGAAATTGCAGCTTACTGGACTTTTTCAAATGGTGATAACTTCATACAGTATCACTTTTTTGAACCGTTCATGGTGCCAGAATCAGGAAGACGAGATCTATTCGATAGTTCAGGTGTTTGGTCAATTTAGTGTGTTCTAAATTGCTATATAAATTGTCAATCCGGGAGTCATAAACTGTTGAAGTGAAGTGCACTATCTATGCAAGATAACCATTTTCTTATTTCTTTGTCGTTTTTAGTTTGTTTTTGGTTTGTTTTTGGATTTATCTTCTTGTTGATTCCCTAATGTGAGATGGTGTGTGAGATGGTGATTCTAGTAATCAAGTATGGATAATTGTATTCAATGAATAATTTCCAAACTCCAAAGTGTTCTAGAGGTGTTTAAACTTTACAATGATGAAATCAAGATGTGCTTAGATTCTAATTAACAAAACAGTGAACTATGACTATGGAACCCAGTATCCTTGCAGTTGTTATAAAAAAAAAGAGAAAAGACTGAACTCAAAGAAATTTAAAGACTAAAAGTAAAGTAAACTAATCATATCACATCAACTCTTTTTTGACGCTTCACCATTTGACTCACTCTGGCTATAGGAAGTAGTCATACACAAATTGAATGATCTGATATCTAAGTTGCATGAAATAAAAGTAAGATTAAGCTACACATTCACTCTACAATCCCTCATCAATTGGTAACCGAAGAATGATATGAATAGTTAAATCACTAACTTGTAGAAAAGTAAATGAACAAAGAAAAACTAAGAAATAAATAATGCTGGAACTAAAACCAATAAAACAAATCAGCAGTAGGACAAGATAATCCCATCATGTCATTAGTCATAGAAAATTATATGTACTGCCCGGGCTTCTTATTAGAACCTGAAATGAAACCACTGATCAGTTGACAATTAAATAAAAGCACAAAATAACTTATGAACAACAAACAACATGAATACCATGAACAAGTTAATATATACAACAAGTATCTATGGTATCAAGAGCGTAAAATGAAGAAAAACATAAAACTATACATCAACTATAGGACCTTGGTGTACAGGGGCCCTCTGTACCCTCGGTCAATCAAAACCAATCACGAAATTGAACGCAAAATTAGTGTCTTCTCATATATTGCAAAGCAGTTATGAAATAGAGACTAAGTCTCGGCTCAAAGGCTCTTGCAACAGTCAAGTTTACACACAGCAACTACTAGCCTATACACATATAAAGATGCGTTATTTATAGAAGAAAATACATAACAAACTAACACGGCCTATGCTGGTAGTCAAGCACGTAAAAGACAATAATTGGAATTATAGCAGCATGGTAGCCGTGGGCAGTAAATCCAAGAGATGGTTCGTTGGATTCAGTCGATGAGTAGTCCCTAGGTGTTAACACACCTCCTAAAACTCAGGACCTTGCCACGCAATCCTCCTCGTGCTGGAAACAGAGCTGTGCCACCACTTAACTCCTTGTGTTGACCACTGTTTGACCGGCCTTGACCACAGGCTTCTGTGGATGATTTGGCTAAACCAAGGGGAAACGTTCGATGCCCACGTCCTTTATAGCTTGCCCATGTGGCTAAGTTCTTCAATAGACGCATGTAGCATAGAGTTTAACAAAAAGGCTGCGGAAACTGATTCTGGCTGCGGAAAGTGACATATTCCGCAGCTGGTTGAACAAAAATCTAAATCAAACAACAATCACAAAACATAGTTAGGAAACCATTTATATACTCATTTTAAACTATTATGCAATGATTTGATAGCTTAGAGGTTCAGGTAAATGGAGAAAAATGCTAAAAAGGGATGTAGGGAAGGTGTAAGTTTGGGACTCAACATAAGCCCACTGTGAAGGTGTTGCATGTCCTCATGCAACCAAAATTTAGTCATCTCCCTTTAGTCTATGTATTCTAAAGCCTCTGCTAATACATCCAGTCCTCTCCTCTTCTTTCTTGGTGCTACCACCATCCTGGGTTTCTTTATCAAACATCTGAACTTGAGATTGATTAATTCCCTGCTCAACTTTATGCACTTCTTCTTTAGTTTCTTGTTCTTCTTCTGCCACAAACCCATATGTAACATGGTATTATCATGAATAATTGTTTCCACTTTGCTTTGCTCTTTTAATGTCTCGTTTTCTTGTTTAATGTGCCTGTTTAAAACCTCCAATTCAAACACTTCTTGCTTCAAAGCTTGAACCTGTGCATCTTATGTCATGTGAGGCAGAATGGATGGTGTGCTCGGGCCTGCAGCTATCTTCTCTAAAGATTCGAGGTAGTCATATACCTCTTGCTGTTTTGGATCAATTTCAGGTGTTTGCCTCGGGCTGGCTTCAAAGTCTTGTTGAGGGGGAGGACTGCCTTCTAGTTCTGGCTGAGAAGGGCTTTCATCAACATCAGAAGGGTTGGGTTCAATATTAGGCAGAGGATGAGGTGTACTATGGCCCACTTGAGGTTTCTTAGGTGTTTCCCCACCCAATTCAATGAAGTTGGGTCCTTTTACTTGTGTTCTCCTCCACTTTCCTTTGAGCATGCTACTCCTTCTTAAGTACTGTGGGCTAGCACTTTCCTCTCCCATAATTTGTCTCCCTTTTTCTTCCTTCTTAGCTGTGGTGGCTTGTTTTTGGAGGTGCACTAGTCTCTCAGATAACACTTGATAGTCTTCCTCTATAGATGGTTCTGGTGATTGGTAAACTTCTTGTATGTTCCTCTTTCCCTTCAACTTTCTCTGCTTTTTGTCCTTAATTCTTTCCTCCTTTTCTTTTTGAACAATTTCTTTAGTTTTATCAATAGGAGAGTCTTGGATTATAACACTTTTTCCTTTTCCCCTACTCTTTCTCAGTGCCTTTGGTGTACTGCTTCCCGGGGCTTCAGATTGTTCTTGAAAATAGTTTCTCACTAGAAACTGCTCCCAAGTATCTTTGTTTCTTTTCAACTAGTCTTCAACTAGAATCCTCACGAGTCCATGGTGATATAAATGAGGCTCTATATCTCCTATGTTCTTTTGGACTATAGTACTCATATTTTTCACACTCAACAGTAAAAAATAGGGCAAATTAAGAGCTTGTTTCTCTAGAAAGTTCATCAAGAGACTAGTGTGATACATGTACATCGTCCCAAACTGGCCTTCACAAGTAATAAATTTTTGAATGATTAATAGTAGGCCTGCCCATTCTTCTTTCAGTGCATTAACAGGAATCCCTCTTGTAAATATAGTAACGTCCATACCTTGGTTACGCAATATGACTGTCCATTCTTGCTCATCCAAACTTTTGTTTTTAAACCAACGCTCACCTTCCCAGGGCAAATTTGTAGCTCTTGCAATTGAGGCTTCAGTGACTGTGAATTTCAGGTCTCCAATCTCCACCACCTGGTCATTTAAAGACCTTGCAAAGGCTTTCAAGACTTCCTTATTATGACCTTTGAATTTCTGGATGAAATGGAGCCATTTAGCTTTCTTCAGCAATTTCTTTGCTTGAGGGTACCCTTCTAAAAATTTAAGCCCTTCCGGCTCTGCCCTCAGTAGTCGTCCCATCTTCCTTTGTTAAAAATTATTCTCTGGAATTCAACTACATTTTGTATAAGGGTTTTATCAGAGGTAAGATGGTTCTGTTTGCAAGGTTTGTGGGAGAATGATGGCCGAGATGGAAAATGGATATGGGAATTGGGATGTTCAGGAGTTGTAAGCAAAATAGGGGATGAGAAGCCGAGATAGAATGGAGGCATATGCTAATGAAGTGCAGCTTTAACACAAGTGAAATGGTGACAAAATTTTGAATTAAACGGCTGCGTGAGACGTTACACGTTGATAAAATGATTGCACAAAGTACAGTGGAGAGGAGCCGTATTCACATAGGTCATGTCTCATGAATACAAGTGGAGTGGGGGAGTGTAGTTCATCTATGAGTCGAACCCGAAAAATAATCATGAGACCATTTAGGGAGTAAATGTGTGATTTATGGAGTAAGGTCGTGGAATGGTAGTGGAGCTATCGTAATAATCATTACACATAGTGAGCTTTAATGGTTCAATAAATATGCAAATTTGTGCCTTTAATTGCTATTTGAAATAATGTTTTGCCCATACCTTTAGAATCCTTGTTTTTGTTGTCCAGTAGCCCTAACTCAATTTCTCCCTGTTGATGTCTGTAGATGCTCCATATCCATGTCTTCATGGTTGGTCATACCTGCATTTTTATTTTATTGCACTAACACCTTGACTATAAAATTTAAAAACAGAGTGGTGGCTGCAGAAACTGCTTTTGGCTGCAGAAACTAATTTCGGCTGTGGAAACTTGGAACAGTAACCACTTAGCTAAACAAAGATGGTTAGACAATAATTATCTGAATGGAAATGATCATGGAAAAAAACTTTTATTGATGCAATGAAATGTATGAGATGGAGTGAAATGAAGTGAGTGGAGTGAAAATGGAAATGAAATGAAGTGAGATAAAGTGAGTGGAGTGAAAAATGGAAATGATAAAGAAAGGAAGATTTTTTTTTTTTGGAAAATATAGAGTGTCAGGTGTCCCTCATTTTCACTCTACATTTTTTGTATCAGAATGCCAATCAGAGATTGGTTTTCAGGCTTATACAAAATTATTTTTCTTTTTCTCTCTCTCTTTTTTTTTTTTAACAGAAAGGAACAAAGGCCAGGTTGGTGGGGAAGAAGGATTCTACTTCACCAACCTTATTGTAGAATTCTCTTGAAACATTCTGACAAATTCTTCTTTTGAGAGTGGCTTATGATAAATCTTTAATCTATGGCCATTCACAATAAGAGGAGTTTGAAATTCATCAATGGTCTTGATTCTTACCGCTCCATTGTTAAAGACTTTGTAGATCTCATATGGCCCAAGCCAATGAGTCTGAAATTTTCCTTTGAATTCTTTAAACTTGGAATCAAATAGTAGTGCCTAATCTCCCTCTTGAAACATTTTCTCTTTGATATATCTATCATTCCACTTAGCTCTTTGATGTTGAACTAGATCAGTTCTTAAAATTGCTTCTTGTCTAATCTCATCTAGTTCATTCAACTACTCCATTCTGTGTTTTTAAGCTTCTGATAAGTCCATCCCCAACTGAACTGCCATCTTGAAAGTTTTAACTTGAAATTCAATGGGGAGCAGGACTTCTTTCCCATAAACAAGTTCATAAGGAGAATGTCCTGTTGTATTCCTCCATGTAGTTCTATAGGCTCATAAGGCTTCGGGAAGCCTTTCAGCCCAATCTCTTCTATGTAGATGAACAATCTTGGTGATGATACTTTCAATGACTTTGTTTGTAGACTCCACTTGGCCATTTGCCTGCGGATGGTAAGGAGTAGATTTCCTGTGCTTGATATTGTATTCTTCCATCAGCGTCTCCATCACGTTGGATGTAAATTGACTTCCCTGATCTGTCACAATTTCTCCTGGGACACCAAAGCGAGTAAAAATATCCTCATAAAGAAAGTTAACAACTGAATTTTCAGTAGCAGAAAGTAATGCTTTGGCTTCTACCCATTTAGTGACATAATCAGTGCATACCAATATATACTTATTTTGCTTAGATGGTGGATTAATGGGTCCAATAAAATCTAAAGCCCATTTCTCAAAGGGTTCAATGAGTACCTGAGGTTGTAATGGCATTTCATTTGAAAGAGTCGGTTTCCCTACTCTTTAGCAGCTGTCACACCTTTTGACATATTCTTTTGTGTCCTTGAAGAGGGAAGGCCAATAATATCCTAAAGAAAGGATTATATAGGCCATCCTTTTGTCAGCAAAGTGTCCACTGCATGGCTCATCATGACATGCCTTGAGGATGTCAGGCATTTCATTTTCCCGAACACATCTTCTGATCACACAATCTAGCCCTGTTTTAAACAATTCGTTAGAAATCCATGAATATTTTGAACTCTACTGAATAATTTTTCTTTTTTCACCAGGAAATAGATGTGGAGGTAGTTTCCCTGTAACCAAATAGTTGGCAATATCTGCATACCAAGGAGTCTTAGTAGTTACTACAAATAAATATTCATCTGGAAACTTATCCTCTACAGGAGAATCTTCTTTAGTATTTTGGATCCTAGACAAAAAATCAGCTACTATATTTTGTTTTCCTGGTCTATCCAACACAGTAATATTGAATTCCTGTAAAAGTAAGAGCCATATTGTAACTCTGCCATTAGTAACAGGTTTGTTCATTAGATATCTAATCATGGAATGATCAGTATGGACAAAAGTTTCATAGCCTATTATATAATGTCTAAACTTATTGATTGCATGAACAACAGCTAA